>LBNU01012439.1:47993-73772 GCA_014162995.1 Artemisia annua
AAACCAGAGATTTTACTGCTTTCATAAAATATAAAAATACAAAAAGAATCTTCCTCCACCCTTAGACCTAGATTAGAGTAGCCTTTAGCCTAACGAACACTATTCCCTGTGAGAGAACGATCAATCCCCCGGTATTTGCCATTCTCTGATTCGTTCTCATTAGTTTTACTTTTCTGCTAAATCTACCAAAACTGTTCTAGTCTCTCAGAGTAAACCCCCTTGTGTTAGATTAGGTTGTAAAATTAACTTAATATATTAAAATATTGATTAGGTTAACTAGATATTACGTTCCACTCTTAGTGATCGACACTCTGCTTACCACTATCTACATACTGATCGGGTACACTGCTCGTTAGTGTGTGTATTATAGGATAAGTCGGCAAAATATAAATTTAAAACTTGAATAGGCATAATAACCTCTATACTACACGTGACACAACACGCATTAAGTTTTTGGCGCCGCTGCTGGGGAATGAATTGTTAATATCTGTTTATCTATTTTGTATTTTAATTAGGTTTTCCAACTTTTTAGTTTTTAGGTTTTTAGATTTTATCCTCTAACTTTGTTGTATATTAGTTACTTTGCATTCATTGTATAATTTGCATATTTACTGTTTTGTATGTTTATTTTCTTTGTTTTTGTAATTTTTTGTTTTTCTTTTGTTTTTCTGCATTAACTGCTGTCGCTGTATTCTGCTAATACAAACGATACGGCACATCTTTTATTTAGATGCGGCATATTGCGTTTTAATTTTTTTATATATACAGCGCGTTTAATAATTCGAATACGGCGCATCTATCCCCTAGATACGACATATTCTGTTTTTAATCAGAAATCTTTTTAAACCCTAACCGACATACGACGCATCTTTTTTACTTTGAAGCCTACTTGTTTTGAATTTCAGGAACGATGTTTGATATTTTCCCCAGCTGGTTCGGAAGACCTAGGATGAATCTTACTATCGATGAGTTCGCACGTATGTGATGTGTTTTGAAAGCTTTAAATTTATAAGACTAGTTTCACCGATTCCTTAATACACAAAACACATAGGTAAAAGTATAACCCCCATTTATAGTAAAGGTTTGAGGTAAGACCAGTTCGTCCCAAGAGAGGTAATAGTTTCTATTGTTAGCCAAGAGTAACAAAATTAGATTCCAATGATTGTCACTTATCACTAAAACCGTTTTTGTTGGATTTAAGATTTTTGAAATGTTGCCAAATTATATTAAAAGTATATTTGTTAAAGGCTGAGCACATGGGATAAACAAGCACAAGCATCATAGAAAGTACATGGACAAAGCATAGAAGTAAAGCATGATTGGTGATCATGTAAACTAGTATATCTACTCGATGTAAAAGAATCTCCTTTTGGCCTTTGATCCTAGATACATAAAGTGCATAAAGTATGGTCTAAGTATGAAGTATCAAGTATGCATTTCCTCTAGTCAAGTCGTTAGACATGAGACTAGTCCTTAAACATGTTATAGTCAAGTTTAACATTTGTTTTACTATCAAATTCTCACAAGCATAGCGATGACTCGTTATAGACAGACGATTCATAATATAACCAATATAATTGTATCTTTCGACCTTTAAACAATCATGATGATCAATCAAGACAAATGATAAGAGACCAAACAATAACATATCAAATGCATATATAATAGATTCAATATTCATGATACAAATTCTATGTTCAACTCATGGCAGAAGTGCCTCTAACAAATATAAAAGTACTACTCCATGTTCATAATAAAGTAAACGAAACAAACAAGTATTATCATCATTAGAACAAGTTTATACCGAGTTTTCCTGGTATGTTCTCGTTCCAGTGTTGTTCTCCAAGTGTGGCTACTAACTCCAACTCCTTAGCTTGTGGTTTTTGGTGCAAAACCACTACTAAACTGCTTCTTATGATCAAGAGATGTTTCTTGATTGAGGTGTGTAGAAAACCACGAATTTAGCTCCTATTTATAGTTGAAATGAAACCCTAGCATGTCCTTGGCGAGTTATGACAAGCAAGTGATCGGCCTCATCATTGATGTAGCTCATTAATGTAGAAACATAACTGCCATTAGAAGTACGCCGCACAACTAGTGTAACACCGGCGGGCTTCTCTTCGCGTAACCGGCGCTCATATAACATATAACTGGCGTACTTTATGTTTGACTCGTAGTTACATAGTTGACCAAAGGTACCTGTAAGCGGTGCTCTTTCTACTTATGAACGGCGTGCTTTTGTCCAAACTATGTCTTATTCTTTATATGTTCTCAAAGTCATTCGTTTTACGTCTTTCTCGCTTCTTTCCTCCAATCCTTTATCCTGCACATTCATTCATATATTAAGTACCAAAAGTCCTAATAATAGGGTTATTTACTATACAATTTACATAATATCAGGGGTATAAATATGTATAATACGAGACTCATCAGTATGATTGCCCAAACAAGCAAAAAAGAGCATGATGACACGGAAAACTTTATCAAAGAATTCAGGACTACTAATGAGCTCTTACTGAAAGAACAAAACAACCTGATTAATGGATTTGCAATTGAAGTGCACCAATTGTCAAAAGTGCTTAAGAAAGTTTTGTTGGTAAAGCACGACTTGAAAGGAATAACAACTAGAGGTGGTAAATCAACCTTTCAAATCAGAGAAACACCCGAGGTTAACAACACTAGCAATATTTCCCCTGGCACTGTACAATCTGAGCAGGAAGTACCTAAAGAGATTGATCGTGAACCTGGAATTAGGAAGAACCTTTCATTAAACCAATGCGTTCAACTCTACCTTTCCCACATCGGGTGAGGAAGGAAAAGGAAGACGCTTATCTAAGAAAATTCCTGGAGAATCTCAAGCAACTACAGCTAAGCATACCATTTATTGAAGCCTTTGTGCAAATGCCAAAGTATGCCAAATATCTAAAAAGCTTGTTGACCAACAAGTCCAAACTAGAAGAGGCTTGCACGGTAATGATGGGTGAAAGAAGCTCAGCGCACTGCTCAACAAACTACCATCAAAAGAAAAGGATCTAGGGAGTTTCACTATTCCTTGTCAAATTAAAAATTTACATATAGGGAATGCTTTAGCTGATCTAGGAGCTAGTATAAGTTTAATGCCATTTGCTATGTATGAAAAATTAGGTCTTGGTGAACCCAAACCTACTAGGATTTGCTTAGAACTAGCCGATAGATCGATACAATATCCTATAGGAATAGCTGAAAATATCTTAATTAAAGTTGATAAATTTGAATTACCTATCGACTTCATTATCCTCGATATGCCTAAAAATTCTAGGACACCTATAATATTAGGTCGACCCTTCTTAGCTACCGCTAGGGCTATGATTGATGTGTTTGATAAAAAGATAACTCTTACGATAGGTAAAGATGAGGTTGAGTTTAATATGGAACAATTAATCAATTTACTCAAGAATTGTTGAAAATTGATCTCCTTGATTCTTTTCTGCTTAAAAACTTAGAAGAAACTATTGCTATAGAAGATCAAGTTGATGAAAATTCTTTTATTAATGAATTCGATGCTGATTCTGCTATCTGTAACTCAATATGGCGCATCAACAATGCTGATGCGGCGCATCTATCTGAAGACAGCAGCGAAGCTAGTGCTAATGAAATTGATTATGTTAAACCTGTACTAAAGGATCTTCCTTCTAATTTAGAATATGCTTATTTAAATGGGAATGCTAATTCATCCGTTATTAATGCATCTAATTTAACGAAAAAAGAAAAAGAATCCCTTTTGCAGGTATTATATAAACGTAGAGGAGCATTAGCATAGAAGATGTCGGATATTAAAGGAATTAGCCCGTTATTCTGTACACATAAGATCCTTATGGAAGATGAGTTCAAACCTACTGTTCAACCCAAAAGGCGCTTGAATCCGAAAGTCCAAGATGTTGTGAAGAATGAAATAGTAAAGTTACTTGAATCTGGATTTATCTACCCAATTTCTGACAGCTCGTTGGTTAGTCTCATCCACGTTGTACCAAAGAAAGAGGGGATGACAGTGGTACTCAATGACGACAACGAGCTAATTCCATCAAGAACCATTACCGGATGGAGAGTTTGTATCGATTACCGCAAACTCAATGATGTAACACGAAAAGATCACTTCCCTATTCCATTTATTGACAAATGTTAGAAAGACTATCAGGTAATGATTATTATTGTTTTTTAGATGGTTTTTCAGGTTTCTTTCAAATACCAATCGCCCCTGAAGATCAAGAGAAGACAACTTTACTTGCCCTTATGGAACCTTCGCCTATAGAAGAATGCTGTTCGGATTATGTAATGCTCCTGCAACCTTCCAACGATGTATGAAGGCTAACTTCCATGATATGGTCGAGGACTTCGTGGAAGTCTTCATGGATGACTTCTCGGTGTTTGGTAACTCATTTAATAGTTTTCTTGTGAATCTTGATAAAATGCTTGCTAGATTTTAAGAAACTAACCTTGTTCTTAATTGGGAAAAATGTCACTTTATGGTTAGAGAGGGAATTGTGTTAGGACATAAAATTTTTGGAAAGGGTATAGAAGTTGACAAAGCTAAAATTGATGTAATTGCTAAACTACCTTACCCCACTAATGTTAAAGGTGTTAGGAGTTTCTTAGGGCATGCTGGATTTTATCGTAGGTTCATTAAGGATTTTTCCATGATATAGAGGCCTATGACTCAATTATTAATAAAAGATGCAAAGTTTGATTTTTCTGAAGATTGCAAAAAGGCGTTTAATATACTGAAGGAAAAATTAACTACTACACCTATTATAATTTCGCCAGATTGGAATTTACCTTTTAAATTAATGTGTGATGCTATTGACTATGTTGTAGGAGCAGTACTTTGTCAAATGATTGATAAAAAGTTCAAACCAATTTATTATGCTAGCAAAACCTTAAATAATGCCCAGGAACATTATACCACCACTGAAAAAGAATATCTTACAGTAGTTTTTGCATTTGATAAATTTAGATCATATCTTATATTGTCAAAAAGTGTGGTTTACACTGACCATTCTGCCTTGAAGCATTTGTTCAATAAATAGGATGCCAAGCCTAGGCTTATCATGTGCGTTTTGTTACTCCAAGGGTTCAATATTGAAATTAAAGATAAAAAGGGAGCTGAGAATTTAGCAGCTGAACATTTGTCTAGATTAGAAAACCCTAAAATGGAGGTACTTGACGAAAGGGAAATTGCTGATGAATTCCCTGATGAACACCTTATGATGATAAATATAAGGGGTAGGGATGATCGACCGTGGTATGTTGACCTTGTCAATTTTATTGTTGGGACGAAAGTTCCCGAAGGGTTAACATCCGATGAGAAGAGAAGATTTCTTTCTCTTGCTAGTGAATATTTTTGTGATGAACCTTATGCCTTTAAATTATGCCCTGACAATATTATACGAAGATGTGTTATAGGAGGTGATATTCCCGCAATATTAGCACATTGTCATTCGAGACCGACAAGGGGACATCATAGTGCTAATATTACTAGGAGAAAAATCCTTGACGCAGGATTTTATTGGCCCACTCTCCTTGAAGATGCCAAGAATTATATTAAAGGATGTGATGCATGTCAACGTTATGAAAATATCACATCAAGAAACGAGATGCCACAAAACTATATCCAGGTATGTGAGGTTTCGATATATGGGGGCTAGATTTTATGGGACCATTTCCTGATTCTAAGGGAAATAGGTATGTTCTTGTAGCCGTTGACTATGTATCAAAATGGGTCAAAGCACAAGCACTACCAACCAATGCTAGCAAAGTAGTGCTCAAATTTTTGCTAGGATTGTTCGCTAGGTTTGGAGTTCCTAAAGCCCTAATTAGTGATAGGGGTACACACTTTTGCAATCACCACCTACGAAAGGCCTTGCAACAATATGGAGTTTATTACAGAGTTTCCACAGCATATCATCCTCAATCCAATGGACAAACTGAAGTTACAAATCGGGCTATTAAACGTATTCTTGAAAAATCAGTTGGATACAATCCTAAAGGGTGGCCAGATAAATTAAATGATGCCTTATGGGCATTCCGTACCGCTTACAAGATACCACGGGGTGCATGCCCTTCCGCCTTGTCTATGGGAAGGCATGCCATCTAACAGTTGAAATTGAAAGCGGGGCATATTGGGCGTTGAAGCAATGCAATATGGATATGGAAGCAGCCGGTAAGAACCGTTTCATGCAACTAAACAGCTATTTGAATTACGTGACGAAGCCTATAAGAACACAAAGATCTACAAAGAGAGAACTAAAAGATGGCACGATTCAAGGCTATGTGGAGACAAAGAATTCTCTATTGGAGAAAAAGTGTTTCTATTCAATTCTCGACTAAAGATGTATGCAGGAAAACTCAGATCAAGATGGACGGGTCCGTTTGTAGTTAAAAAGGTCTATCCATATGGTACTATAGAAATAAGTGATAAGAATGGTTACATATTCAAAGTAAACGAACAACGCATAAAGAAGTACTTTGATAATCTCATCGACGACGAGAATAACGAAGTTGTCGAGTTTGAACCAAAAATACTGGAATAGGAGCTGAAGATGAGTCTAACTTGAAGACTCTGGAATTAAAGAAAAGTGCTCACCGGGAGACAACCCGAATTTATCTTTACTGTTTTTTGTGTCGAGTCTGTCAGACCTGTAGTCGATGCGACGTATCTCCTTCCATAGATGCGGCGTATCAAATGCTCAGGTCATATCTATCTTTATTTTTCTGCATTTTTTTATTTTTAGACTTTAAAACTTTCTGTCAGTTTATTTAATGCGGCGCATCCCTGGTTAAGGATGCGACGCATCTTATTTTCTGATTCGTATTAATTCCAAGCTCGATACGGCGCATCCTTTTCCATGGATGCGGCGTATCGGCTAACCTGATGATTTTTTTTTTTTTTTTTTTNAGTCTGTCAGACCTGTAGTCGATGCGACGTATCTCCTTCCATAGACGCGGCGTATCAAATGCTCAGGTCATATCTATCTTTATTTTTCTGCATTTTTTAATTTTTAGACTTTAAAACTTTCTGTCAGTTTATTTAATGCGGCGCATCCCTGGTTAAGGATGCGACGCATCTTATTTTCTGATTCGTATTAATTCCAAGCTCGATACGGCGCATCCTTTTCCATGGATGCGGCGTATCGGCTAACCTGATGATTTTTTTTATTAGATTTTATTTTCTAACTACTAATGAATTATGCACAAGTTTGATTTTCTTAAACTCAGGTGAATTTTAAGAATGGTGGTATTTATAGGATTGCTCGCAAACGCATAATGGAGGATCATACTGAGCAAATCTAAGGGAGTTTTTCTGTTCTAATTCTTTTTAATTTCCCGTTTTTAATTTTGAATACAAACAACGAGGATGTTGTTTAACTTAAGTGGGGGATGAAGAATTAGAACATTACTTGTCCTAAACTTTTTCAAAATATGCTTAATCTATGCTTAATATGTCAAAATTAAATTTTTTTTAGCATGTTTTTGTTTAATCTAGATTGCATAACCGCACACATAACTTTATTTTCAAAAAAAAAATTGTGAGAACTTTTTCCACAAACATTTTAGTGTGCCGGTGACTTGTAAACTTTAGAACTTGGCTTATATACTATTTGAGTCCACCATAATGAGTATTATTGATATAATTGGAGTGACTTGTCTAACTTGGTAAAATTTTTAGGATTACACTTAAATAGCCTTTATATGTTATGTGATATTAACTAACTTTATTGGTTAGTTAACCCCCGTATAAACCCTTTTGTTTACTCTTATTTTTCGAGTAAGATACCCCTAGAAAAACCCTCAGAGCCATTCCTTTCGTTTCTTACACCTATGTTTTATGTTTCGTTACACCTTTACACCTTAGCATACCCTGTATATTAAAGTCCGTGGTTAGATGCTTAGGCAAAGTGTGTTTCCTTGCGTTACCTGTGTTCGCGTGCGTAATTCATTATCTTTGGTTAGGTCGGGAAATTGCACAATGCAATTGGAGTGAAAGTAAATATTGTATATTTTGAGTTTTGATTTTCGTGTGTTTACTACTTTCACTATTACTTTTATATTTGAAGTTTTGAAAAGTAAAGTGTTGAGGCAACATTATCGAGATCTCCTTATGTTTTAATGCTGACAAATAAAGCTTCGAAACACATAAAATAACAAACGTTAGCCAAAGTTCCCCGACTCACATGTATGCTCCTGACGTGCTGCCGACGCGTCAACGCGTGGGCGACGCACCAGGCTTCAGTGAATGTCGGGACGAACTTTGAAAGTCGGCTTTCCCCTTACCCGACAAATGTGGATCTTTCAATACAGGTATGATATGGTATGTGTTTAATTGAGAACACTCGAAACGAGTTCTAGGATTAGAGAGATCCCACTTTTAAAATACCCATTTTCGGGAAAACGCCAACTCATGTTTTATAACTCTCGCCTCTAGCCAAGGCTTTTCTAAACCTAAGGAGCATGTNCGCGTGGGCGACGCACCAGGCTTCAGTGAATGTCGGGACGAACTTTGAAAGTCGGCTTTCCCCTTACCCGACAAATGTGGATCTTTCAATACAGGTATGATATGGTATGTGTTTAATTGAGAACACTCGAAACAAGTTCTAGGATTAGAGAGATCCCACTTTTAAAATACCCATTTTCAGGAAAACGCCAACTCATGTTTTATAACTCTCGCCTCTAGCCAAGGCTTTTCTAAACCTAGGGAGCATATACATTTCACATAACATCAAGTGAAAGCATTATATGCTCATAGCCCGTGCTTACGTCTTCTCTAATAACGTAATGGGTTTACTCCCTTATTGGTCAAACTAAGTCAAAGTTCACTTTGCGTAAACGCATCCTTTCCCGCTTGGGTTATGCTTTACATCAAGGCAAAGCACTTGGCTTGTTTGTACCAAGGTGTTAGTTGAGTACGTCAAGTTGTGGAAAGTCACGAGTTATGAGATTATGGATTCTCGACGTTGAGTTACTTGAGATTATAAGTAACCTTTGTTTTATCAACTCATAATCATAATTGTCTAACTCTTTTCTTCTTAATGACAATTTGATTATCTCTTAATCTTTCTCTTAACCATTTTTCACATAAAACAAAAACTTCAATCCTCCCAAAATCCTTCCCAAATCTTATCCCCAACATCCTCTTAATATTCCCTTACACCCATGTACTTGATTGTACTTTTGGTTCCCCACACTCCCACACAATATTCCCCTTCTACAATATTCTCTTCCACTTTATACCTTTCCCACATATTCTCTTATACACACACATACACTCACATATACACACACACACTTACATTCAAAATACACAAACTTCACTCACATACTCTTCTTCACACACACAAGGCTCTGTATCATACCATTCTTACATATTCCTTACAGTCTTACACATATCATATTTTTACAACTTATTCCTTACACTCCCAACAACTTTATTTTCAAAATACATACACTACTCACAACCATCTCATTCTTCACACACACTAGGCTCCCCATCTAATCATCTTACATATTCCTTACATTCTTACACACATCATATCCAACCAACATATTCCTTACACCCCAACAACTTTATTTTAAAATTTACACACACTACTCACAACCATCTCATTCTCTACACACACTAGGCTCCTCATCAAATCCATTCTTACATATTCCCTTACACACTTCACATCCCTTCACTCCTACACTATCCAACCTTTTATTCCCTTACACACTTACACAATCCAACTCATACCTTATATTCCTTACACACTTTTCATCCTAACCATTCATTTCTCTACATCACATCTCAACCATCCATTTCACCTTCCTCCCCAAGAAATGGAATATCCTTTGGAATATTCTTTTCTTAACCCAACCATGGTTCACTTCTAACCCAACTATGGTTAGTTCTCTACACACCCATTTCTCACCCAACCATGGTTAACCCTTAACCTCACTAACATCCACACTTTCTCACTAAGAAAGGAATATTCCCTTGGATATACCCTTTAACCTAACCATGGTTCACTTTCTTATCTAACCATGGTTTATTCTCTACACACCTCTTTCTAACCCAACCTTGGTTACTCCTAACTTAACCATGGTTAGTTCTTAACCTAACCTCTCACACTCTTCCCTATAGATGAATATTCCATGGCATATTCTATTCTCTCTTTTATGCCATGTGAGGAATACCCATTCTACCCCTACTCAATTATCTCTTCTACTCTTCTATCTTTGATAATTGGTTTTCTAATAAACACTTCACTAAACATTTTCCAAATTGGCTATTTGAGTTGGTAAACCTTAGATTGATTAATAATAAGGTTTAGTGTGTGAAATACAATTGGGGTTTAGCAAGGGTAGGTATTTACAAGACCAACACCCAACAATTGGGAAACTTGTACAGTGCCTCTGGCGCGTCACCCACGCGTTGACGCGTGGGCAACACGCCGGGCTTGGTAAAATTTTCCCAAGTTTGGGTCTTGGCCTATAAATACCCTCCTTGGCTCTTGTATTCCTCACCCCTTGCCATTATTCTTTCTCTCTACATTCTTTCTCTCTAATCCTCTAATTCTAACTTGTGTTCTTAGTTAAACACACTAACATCTTTGAAAGAACACATCTCTTTGCAAGGGAAGAATCATAAGAACTTAATCCACTCTTGTGATTGTGTCGAGGGTCTTCTTGTCTTTACCCTTTCTACTACAATCGAGTCTCTTGGTTAGGTTAGGGCTTGGTTGAACAAACACTTACTCATTCATTCAATTGTTTGTAAGGGAAGTCTTGTGTCTTGGTGACCAAGCCTAGATCATTGGAGATCTAGTTGGGGTTTGATACTTCTGGTGGGAAGTCTTGGTAGTGGTCTTGGTGACCCTTAGGTGAAGTCGAATCGTGAGATTCTTTTGGGTGGTTTTCGAGGACGGAATACCATTGGTGATTACTCCTTCTTTGTGAGCATCGATATTTGGTAATATCGGTGGAGTGAAGTTGTGACGGTTTGTAGTCCACTGAAAGGATTATACTTGTGAATAGTATCGTGTCGTGGATTTGCAACTGGACGTACGGATGGTATAAACCCCCCCATCCCGAACCAGCATATATCGTGGTGTCTCTTTACTTGCTTTAACTTTGGTTGTGTTTGTAGTTGATTGGATTCTTGTACAACCACTTGGTGATTCTTAAGGCTTAAAGTTTTTAAACATCCAAAAAGCCTAAGAAACTGTATTCACCCCCCTCTACGGTTCTACAATTGGTATCAAAGCAGGATACTCAAGTTTTCAAGCGTTAAAACCTTCTATTGAAGGCGTTTTAAAGTGAAAACTTCTCATCCAAAAGAGTTGAAATCCTTAAGTCAACTTTTGGAAAAGTAGAGTATTAGATCCATGGCTCTAGAGAACCTAATGCTCTTTGGGGAGAATACGTTTGATCATGAAGATCTATGCAAGAAAAATCCGAAGATTCATTTTGAAGACACTTGGAGCTATAGCTATATTGAAGATAATGAAGAAAGAAAGGAATCGTGTCCTATGGCGTTTGGTCCTCAAGAGGTATATCTAAAACCCTTTAGATCAAACAAAACATTAAATGCTAATGACTTACAAAATAATAATTTTGAACTCATAGAAATGAATAATGATTGGATTAAATAGATAAAAGCTTTACTTAGAAAGAAACGTATTTTGCAACAAGAAACAAATAAACTTGCTAATAGAGCAAAGGAGCTTGAACTTGAAGTTGAGACAATAAAAGTTGCAAAAACCAAAGAGGTGGTTGAATCTTGCTTAAGTTGTAAAAAACTTACACATGAGGTTGACTCTTTGGAAAACAACTTGTCTAACCTTCAAGATGAAGCCTTAAGTTTTTCAAAATTCAAAAAGAGTAGTGTCATTTTAGATAATATGTTGAGTCAACAAAAATTGTCCCAAGATAAGGAAGGTATTGGATTTTTAAAAATTCATGAAACTACTCCAACGAGTCAAAGCAAACCAATCATGTTTGTAAAAGAAATTAAACATGTAAAGTCAAAATTCGTAATTTCTCAAACTCATTTTTCAAACACTCACGGTACTCAAGCACCCATTGCAAATCATGAAACCATAAAACAATTTCACAAACCGGTTTAAAGTAATGGACTTGGTTACACTAAAACTCGAGTCAACCAAAGACCACTTCTACCAACACCTAACTTAAGACCTTCAACTTCATACAACCAAAGACGTCCATTTCAAAACAAACCTAACTTACACAAACGATCTACATTTCAAAAGAGAAAAAGTTCATTCAACAACCAGAGGTCTTCACTTCATCAACCATATAACTCATCTCAAAGGAGAGACAACTCCTACCCAAACCAAAGATATTTTAGACCGAACATTTATCAAAAAATTAGACCAAGTTTTCAACACCAAAGTAATTTTCAAAATAATCATTGGTCTATGTTCTCAAGGTATGATCTTGAAACACTTAGTGTCCTACTTCAAGACCCAAGGATGTTCAACTTAGGAATGTTTTATACTAACCACAATGGACCCAACAAACATTAGGGACCAAGTTTTTGAGTTATATGTTTGTTAGGTATAAGTTTGAACCGACCTATTTGATTGTTAAAAATGGTTGCTCCAATCATATGATCGAAGTAGAAGATTGTTTTAGTGTACATAAGTAACCTTTGAGGAACGGTCATCCGTTGTCTAAGCTTCAATGGTGGATCTTTATCTCATGGTCGTGAAACGAAAGTCATCCATTAAAATCGAGATAAGTTTTCCTTTATGCTCATGAATCTTTAAGTGCTTTATATGTTAGTTGCCAAAAATGCTATGTGAACTTGTTTGATGCTAGGTAGCTTACTTTGACATAACATGAAATTTAGGAGATCTTAAGAAAATTAAAAGGGATTAACATAAAGTGGGATTAAACGTGCATGCTATGTGCTTAGGAAATATATTTATGTGCTTGCGACATTCATTACATGAACACATCATAATCTAAGAACCCTATTAAGCATTTCTAAACATAAAACAAGCTAACAAATACTTAGAAATGGGAAAACTATCTCTCTAATTGAAGTAAGATGTCTAGAAGTCTTTTTCAAAGTCCTTTAGGTGCTCTTAGAGTTTATGTGCTTATGTGATTAGGACTTATGTGAAGGCATGGAAGGAAATTTTAATACATGATTTCCGTGAGGAAAGATATCTATCAATTCATTATTCAAACATTGATTGATAATATCCTAGATTCTACATGTCTATACTATGTGTGATGGACAAGAAAATTTGACACAATGTATTCTATTACGATTGTTAGAATTGAACGTCACTTGTGTCAAATTACCAAGATTAGATAAAATTTTTGATCACAACTTACATTTGTGTTGAAGATTTTATATCTAACTCTACTTGTTCAATTTATATGGCATACTTTGTGTTTTAGGGTAGAACAGAAAAGATAAACATTTATGTAAACATACAAACTATTTACATAATTGAAGAGAATTCCTGTGGATTTAATTTTGTATGGCTTTGCATAACAAACTAAAATACCCGATGAATAGACTTGATAAACTAAGTATTTCATCCGAAGTCTTAGAAACTTATTTTGTTAATGCAAGTGACAAATAAGGATTATCAATGTCGACGTACTACACAACAAACTATAAACCAGAGATATCATGCATTGTATATTGACTTTCTATACATGTTTGATGGTTTATAGGATCTAGTTTGTGTATCTAATAATTAAATATACACTTGATTTCTATGCACAAACAACCACACTCTTGGGATGTCTTGCATGAAAATACTTGCACTTGGTACATGCATGATAAGATGTAGGATCTATATTGTGTGAAAATAGAATCATTTAAATTCCAAAATGATGATCAAGGATATATATATACACAATCAACTATAATAGGAGGTATCATGCATGCATAATTATAGGAACTGACTTGTGTTTCTTGATACTCCAATTTCAACCAAAAACACCAATAAAGAATTGAGATTTTTGGAACTTAAAACAAAAGCAAGTTGTTTCAAATAAAGGGAAATAACAAACCAACAATTATTCCAACAAACATCTAAAAGGAAATATCACTTACCAAACTTTTAAGAACATCATCCTAGACTTCATGTGGATAGTTGCATGACATACTTGAGCGATTTTTGTGATAGATGAGTATATGCCTACTAGTGTTTGTATGTGACATTTTCTACTTATGATGGTATGCTTAGTTATATGTTATGCTCACTTGTCGTAATGATTAATTGATGATAGGTTAGATACTATGCGGTTACATGCTTACTTGTTAATGTTATTAAGCAATAATATGAAAAATATGCTTGCACGAAAAACATGTTTTTAAATACTACTTACTTATGTGCTTACCTACAAAGATATTTACTACATGCTATATGCTTAGTAGTTGTATGAGAAATGTGCTTACATGAGAAATATGTTTTGATGCTATTTGCTTACATGCCTACTTGCCTTGATTTCATGCTTGTTGCTAACATGCTAATTGCTTGCATAACTATTAATGATAGTATATCGTGAGCTCACAACACCAACACATTATCTTTAATTTGACATAATGTGCTTAATTGCATTATATGAATTTTTACACTATCCACTCATGATCGTTCGTTATGCATGCATCTTCAAGTTTTAGGAAAATAAGTTTTAAAATGAGGTAATTGAAGGAAATGTGAATGGTGCACATCTTCATGTTTTTCTAGATCTAGGATAATCTAGGAATTCTATATTGTACTTGCTTTAGATGATATTAAGCTCTTAAAGCTTAATTCATGCGATTAGGAATTAAGTGAAAGGCATGAATGGGATTATAATTAATTTGTTTCCTAAGATAATAGATATGTTGTAGTTTTTGAGGTCACTATAAAATATTAAAAGGGTTAACATTGAGCGGTTGTCTTAATCTAGGGGGAGAGTAATATACGGTGCTATTTACTTTATTAAGAATCCCCTTATGCCATGACTTGTTATTTGGAAGTAACCTGTGTTTAGGTCATTCGTATAATTGGCATAATTAAGGTATTGAGTATGATTGCCTTGCGTATATACTTAATATGCCTTCTCATGTTTTGAATTGGATTGTGTTAGGAAACATAGTATGCAATCTAGACTTTTGGTTAGTCTTCTTACCTTTGGATTATTTATGATCATACTCACACTATTGGTGAAATATTGCACAAAACCTTTCAATAGAATGCACCTAAAGTTGAATTCATTTACTATTAGGATTTTTAGTAGATGTCACAAATTAAGTCTAGGCACACACGCACTTAAAAGTAATTAGATATCTATCGCATCTCACCTTGAAAATTTAGGCCTTGCTTTGCTCTCGTAAAGTGTTTAAATGTAAAACTATGTGCTTCAATTTGAATATGCATTATGCTTACTTGAGTATATGACATATTGATGCATCTTTGATAAATTTGTCCCATGAATAACTATATGATGATGTTGTGCATATGAGTGCTTGATTTTATTATGTGATATAGTGGCATGATTGGACTAACCCATGTTGAAAGTATCGAAATGGTAACCTAACCCATTTTGGACTTCCGCATGTGAGCCTTGGTTGGTTGTTGCATGTTGTGTATCTTATGTAGCTAGGCCACCGCAAAGGTAAGGCTCTTGACCCATGGATCCCCGCCTTGGAACAAGGGGGAGCAACGAACTAGGGGGAGCTAGGTTCAAGGGGGAGTACGTTCGGGTGCATATACAAGCTACTTCTTTTATCCCACAGGCCCAAGTTCGAAACCTGGCTTGATTAGAAGTCCCGCCTTTTTGATTCGACAAAAGGGGGAGAAAGAAAGCAGGAGCGTGAAGACCAATTCAAGTTAAAGACAATGGCTTCACCAAATTACAAGGCAAGGTCAAGACGCAAGCTACACCAAAGGCGCGTTTTGTCTTCGCTAACTTTTGTAAATTTATTTGCTTTTCGGAATTTATTTGTCATCATCAAAAAGGNTCCCGCCTTTTTGATTCGACAAAAGGGGGAGAAAGAAAGCAGGAGCGTGAAGACCAATTCAAGTTAAAGACAATGGCTTCACCAAATTACAAGGCAAGGTCAAGACGCAAGCTACACCAAAGGCGCGTTTTGTCTTCGCTAACTTTTGTAAATTTATTTGCTTTTCGGAATTTATTTGTCATCATCAAAAAGGGCGAGATTGTTGAGGCAACATTATCAAGATCTCCTTATGTTTTAATGATGACAAATAAACCTTCCAAACACATAAAATAAAAAACGTTAGCCAAAGTTCCCCGACTCACATATCTGCTCCTGACGCGCTGCCCACGCTTCAATGCGTGGGCGACGCGCCAGGCTTCAGCGAATGTCGGAACGAACTTTGAAAGTCGGCTTTCCCTTTACCTGAAAAATGTGGATCTTTCAATACAGGTATGAATATGCTATTTGTTTAATTGAGAACACTCGAAATGAGTTCTGTAGAACCGTAGGGGGGGGGTGAATACGGTTTCCTCGGATTTTTAGGACGTTTAAAAACTTTAAGCCTCAAGGATAACCAAGTGGTTTAAGTAAGAGCAACCACAAACACAATCACAACCGCAACTATATAAAGCAAGTAAAGAGCACCACGATATATACTGGTTCGGGATGGGGGGTTTATACCATCCGTACGTCCAGTTGCGTATCCACGACACCGATACTATTCACTAGTATAATCCTTTCGGTGGACTANAAGTATATAAAGCAAGTAAAGAGCACCACAATATATACTGGTTCGGGATAGGGGGTTTATACCATCCGTACGTCCAGTTGCGAATCCACGACACCGATACTATTCACTAGTATAATCCTTTCGGTGGACTACAAACCGTTACAATTCACTCCACCGATATTCGCCAATATCGATGCTCACAAAGAAGGAGTTACTCCCCAACGGTATTCCGCCCTCGGAAACCACCCAAAAGAATCTCGCGATTCGACTTCACCTAAGGGTCACCAAGACCACTACCAAGACTTCCCACCGGAAGTATCAAACCCCAACTAGATCCCCAATGATCTAGGCTTGGTCACCAAGACACAAGACTTCCCTTACAAACAATTGAATGATAGAATGAATGTTTGTTCAACCAAGTCCTACCCTAACCTAGAGACTCGATTGTAATAGAAAGGGTATAAGAAGAAGACCCTCGACACAATCACCAGAGTAGATTAAGTTCTTGAGATTCTTCCCTTGCAAGGACATGTGTTCTTTCAAAGATGTTAGTATGTTTAACTAAGAACACAAGATAGAATAGAGAGATTAGAGAGAAAGAATAATGGCAAGGGGTGAGGAATACAAGAGGCAAGGGGGTATTTATAGGCCAAGACCCAAACTTGGGAAAAATTTACCGAGGCTGGCGCGTCACCCACGCGTCAACGCGTGGGCAGCGCCCTAGGAACTCTGTTGTATTTTTCCCAAGTGTTGGGTGTTAGATCTTATAAATACCTAACCTTGCTAAACCCCCAATTGTACTTTACACTAAACCTTAACATTAATAAATCTAAGGTTTACCAACTCAAATAGCCAATTAGGAAAATGTTTTGTGAAGTGTTTATTAGAAAATCAATTATCAAAGATAGCAAGAAAGAAGACATAAGTGAGTAGAGGGGTAGAATGGGTATTCCTCATATGGCATAGAAAAGAGAGAAAGAATATGCCATGGAATATTCCTCACTAGGGAAGAGTGAGAGAGGTTGGGTTAAGAAGTAACCATGGTTAGGTTAGAAGAGTGTGTAGAGAATAAACCATGGTTAGGTTAGAAGAGTATATCCAAGGGAATATTCCATCCTTGGTGTGGCTAAGAGTTAACCAAGGTTAAGTGTAGAGAACTAACCATGGTTGGGTTAGAAGTGAACCATGGTTGGGTTAAGGGGAGAATATCCAAGGGAATATTCCTTCCTTGGAGGGAAAGGGTGAGATGGATAGTTGAGATGGTTTTGTTTGAAATGAATGGCTAGGATTAATTGCCATGTGTTGAATTAGAGAGGAGGTGAGATGTGTATGAGTTGGATTGTGTGTGTGTTAGGGAATATGTAAGAAAAGATGTGATGGGGAGCCTTGTGTGTGTAGAAGGTGGAATGGTGTTGAGTAGTGTGTGTATTTTGAATGTAAAGGTATTGGGAGTGTAGAGAATATGTTGTATAAGGATGTGATATGTAAGGTATGAGTTGTATGTATAAGAGATGTGTAAGGTTGAGGTGATGGGGAGCCTTGTATGTGTGAAGAGAGGTATGTGAGTGAAGTGTGTGTATTTTGAAAATAAAGGTGTGTGTATGTGAGTATGTAGAAAAGAGTGTATATATGTATAGGGAAGTGTATGTATGAGTGTATAAAAAGGTGTATGGAAAGTTGGTAAAGTGAAGGAATATTGTGTGGGAGTTTGTGTGGAGACAAGAGTACACTTTATGTAAGATGTGTAAGGAATATTAAGAGGTTGTTGGGAATTGATTTTTGGGAAGGATTGTGGGAGATTTGATGGTTTGACTTTTGTAAAATGAGATTAAGAAAAGATTAGGAAAGATTAGTAAATAATCTAATTGTCATTAAGAAGAAAAGGTTTAGGCAATTAAGATTATGAGTTGAGAAAATCATAGGTTACTTATAAGTTTAAGTAACACAACGTCGAGAATCCATAGTTTCATAACTCGTGACTTTCCACGACTCGACGTACTCAACTAACACCTTGATACAAACAAGTCAAGTGCTTTGCCTTGATGTAAAGCATAACCAATGCGGGTAAGGATGCGTTTACGCAAAGAGACCTTGGACTTTGTTTGACCAATAAGGGAGTAAACCCGTTACGTGATTAGAGAAGACGTAAGCACGGGATATGAGCATATGGATGCTTTCACGTGATGTTACGCGAACTATATAAGCTCCCTAAGTTTAGAAAAGCCTTGGCTAGAGGCGAGAGTTAGAAAACATGAGTTGGCGTTTTCCCATAAGTGGGTGCTTTAAAAGTTGGATCTCTCTAATCCCAAAACTCGTTTCGAGTGTTCTCAATTAAGCACATAACATATTCATACCTGTATTGAAAGATCGAAATTTGTCGGGTAAGGGGAAAGCCGACTTTCAAAATTCGTCCCGACATTCATAGAACCCTGGCGCGTCACCCACGCGTAGACGCGTGGGTGGCGCGTCAGCAACAGATGTGAATGTTGGGGAATTTTGGTTAACGTTTGTTATTTTATGTGTTTCGATGGTTTATTTGTCATCATTAAAACATTAGGAGATCTTGATCATGTTGCCTCAACAATCTCCCCCTTTTTGATGATGACAAATAAAATCCGAAAGCAAATAAAATTACAAAACGTAGCGAAGACAAAGCGCGCCTTTGGTGTAGCTTGCGTCTTGACCTTGCCTTGTAATTTAGTGAAGCCTTTGTTTCTTTAACTTGAATAGGTCTTCACGCTCTTGCTTTCTTTCTCCCCTTTTTGTCGAATCAAAAAGGCGGGACTACCAATCAAGCCAGGTCTCGAACTTGGGCCTGTGGGATAAATAAGCTAGCTTGTGTGGGATAAATAAGCTAGCTTGTATGTGCACCCGAATGTGCTCCCCCTTGAACATAACTCCCCTTAGATCGTTGCTCCCCCTTGTTTCAAGGCGGGGATCCATGGGTCAAGAGCCTCACCTTTGCGGTGGTCTAGCTATATAAAAACACACAACATGCAACAACAAAGAAATTCTCACATGTGAAAGTTCCAAGATGGGTTAGGTTACCATTTGGATACTTGCAACATGGGTTAGTCCACATATATATTTGTCCCATATGACTCCAATAACCATTTGTTGAGCACGGAAAAATTAAAGAAAGTGCATATATTATTATCATAAAGCTCAAAAGCTAGAAGTACAACCATGTCATGGTACCATGAGAACTTAGAAAAACAAAAGACATATAAAGCACTTTCAAAACATACCTAGCCAACACATTGTTAAAGAAGTTAGTTCTTGTGATTCACAAGATTGTCATCACAAGAGTCATCACCCCTATCATTATGCACAATGCATGTCATGTTTGAAGCCAATGCTTGTAGCATTTTGACTCCGTCATGGAGGGATTTGAGCATTTCACAATTTTCTTCTCTATTATCTTTAATGGCATTGAGCATGTCAATTGTATTTTCACAACAAATTGCGAGATTTCCCTCACTAAGTTTTGGGCTTAAGGGCTTCCTTATCTTTTCCCAAATTTTTTTCTTCCCCAATTCCCCTAAATGGAGATTTTGTGGCTTGAGCATCATCTTGCATTAGCTTTTCAAGGTTGATCCTAGGGTATTGTTTTTGTTGGGTATTATGCATAAACAATCCTTTTCCCATCCCCACACTCTTAGTTAGAGCTTGAGGAACGACATTGTTGTCACCAATTTCTTGACTACCATTATTGGCATTCAATGAGTTAGTGTCACTACTCAAGAGAATGACATTGTCAAGAACATTGTTTGGAGAGGATGGTTGGCTATTAATTTTTAGCTTTGATTAAGATTTTAGGTGCAAAACTTAGTTGAGACATCTAGACTTTAAATAATGACAAAATGGGATTAGGTATGGTTAACAGTTTCTTGTATCCACCGGATATTAAGGAAATTAGTACTAAGATTCCTTATTAAGTGTACAAAGTGCAAAGCTCAAGAGGAAGAGAATATATAGAGAAGATGATAATGCTTTATGAGACATTTAGTGACAAATAATAATTGCTCTATGGGATTAATAGATTTAGATTTAAGAACACATAGCATATATATTTATATATTACAACACAAATCATGCCATTTATCAAATAATGTGAACGATTAGAGTTAGATAAAATTTTCAACACAAGTGTGAGTTGTGATCCAAATTTTTATCTAATCTTGGTAATTTGACATAGTTAACTTTATCAAGTTTTAACAAGATATTTTATGTCAAATTTTCTTGTTCATTGCACATAGTATAGACAAGTAGAATCTTGAATATTATCAACTATTGTTTGAATAATGAGTTTACACATATCTTTCCTCTTGGAAGTCATTTATTTGAGCTTCCTTCCATGCCTTCACATAAGACCTAATCACATAAGCACATAAACTCTAAGAACACCTAAAGGACTTGCAAACAACTCCTAGAAATTTTATTCTAGCTTAAAGATTGTTCTCCTAAGATGCATGTCAACCATGTATACCTAAACATATCCCAAAACAATTTGGATTTTTGAAAAATGTCATGCCAAAATTTAAGTTTGTTTATTTTGTGACCTAAGAGTCCTTTTATTCAAGTTACCAATGACTTGTTCAATAGGATGACCCCTCGCTTCTCTCACTTCCTTAGGATTGCCTTAATCCGAAACATCAACTTGTAATGACGGCGACCTTTCTTGATCTTGAACTATAGGTTCATCGACCACATCATCTTCTACCGAAGGAGATGATTTAGGCTCGGGCATGCTCTCATCAAAGGTAACATTGAGAGATTCCTCAATCCTCATTGTTTCCTTGTTAAGCACTATGTATGCTTTACTAGTTTGAGAGTATCCTAGGAACACACCTTCATACGACTTTGGGTCGAATTTGGTGAGATACTCTTTGGTGTTAAGTATAAACACTTTACACCCAAATACTCTAAAGTATTCTAATGAAGGTTTTCTATTCCTAAGAATTTCATATGGAGTTTTATTTATAACATTTCTTATATAGACTCTATTAAAAATGTAACATGCGGTATCTAAGGCATGACACCAAAACTTTTGTGGAATGGATTGCTCGTCAAGCATTGCACGACTCATCTTTCTTAACTTACGATGTGTTCTTTCAACAATCTCATGCGATTGAGAAGTGAACGGGCCCGATAAGTTATAAGATATTCCATGTTGTTCACAAAAGTTTCCAAATTGCAACTTATCAAATTCACTACTATGATTTGTTTTAATTGAAACAATTGAACAATCAAGTAGGTTTTCGAGTTTCTTTCTTAAGATATCAAATTTATTTAGGATTCCATCCTTATTTTCTAAAAATAGCACCCAAGTGTAATTTGAATAATCATCGATAATCATCAAAGTGTAGAAGTTTCCTCCGTAATTTTGGATTGGAGATGGACCATACAAATCTAAGTGAAATAATTCTAAAACACTATTAGTTTCCAATTCATTTCTTTCTCTATTCTTTGCTCGTCCTTGACTTCCTAGACATGTATCACAATAATGTCTCTCAAAGCTCAACTTTGGTAAATTCCTTACTAGCTCATTGGAAGCTAGGTTTTGGACTAACCTCATATTGGCGTGACCTAACTCCTATGCCAAAGCGTTGAGTTATCCACCATGGATGTAAGACATATGTGTTGTTTGGAGTTATCTCCCAACTTGCATGTATACAAGTTATTTCTCCTATGACCTCTAGCCAACACTTTACCATTTTTACTAATCGTACAATCTACTTTAGTAAATTTTACCTCACAATCATCATCACTTAATTGACTCACACTAATCAAGTTAAAGTTTAAACCACTAACATGCTCAACATTGGTTATTTCTATGGATTCATGAAGGACGTTACCTTTGCCGACAATTTTGCCGTTAAGTTTGCTTCCAAAAATGACTTGACTGCCGTTATACTCCTTGTATGACGTGAACAATCTTCTATTCCCGGTCATGTGTTTAGTGCAACCACTATCCACTATCCACTCGTCCGGTTGTAGATCACTTTTGAGACAAACCTACAACAAAGATGCAATTCAAACCTTTGGTACCCATTGCTTCTTGGGTCCATTTTGGTTAGCATATAAGGTGCCTAAATTGAATATTCTTGGGTCTTGAAGTAAGAGCCATAGTTTCTCAATACCAAATTTAGAAAAAGTAGACCAAGGATTGTTTTGAAAATTATTGTAAGTTTGATAACTTGTTCTATACCCTTGATAAGTTTGAGGTCTAAAGGAGCTTTGGTTTTGAATAGGAGTTGTATCTCCTTTGATAGTTGTTGTGTTGATATTGAGATGACCTTTGATTATAATTATAAAAGTTTCTTCTTTGATTATTTTGAAACGAAGGTCTTTGGTTGTATGAAGTAGAGGGTCTCAAATTAGGTGTAGGTAATATTGGTCTATTATTTACTCGAGGTTGTGTATAACCAAGACCATTGCAAGAACCCGAGTTAAAACTTTGTTTAGGTTTTTCTTTTCTTTCAATGTGACCTTGATTCCCTCGAATGTTTGCAAAAGGAGTTTGAGAAGTAGTTGGTTTAACAAAATTATTTGACGAAGGTCCAACATTTCTCAGAGCCCTGGCGCGTTGACGCGTCCTTCAGCGCGTCAGGCTCGGAAACTTGTGGATCTTTGTTTTGACTAGATTTGACAAACATTATTGGTTTAGTTAGACTCTTGGAAGTAGTTTTACCATGTTTAGAAAATCCAAGTACTTCCTTATCTTGAGACACCTTTTGACGACTTATTATTTCTTCTAGATCATTAGTGCTCTTTTTGTATTTGGAAAAACTTAACGATTCCCTTTGAAGTTTAGATACTTTGTCATTCAAAGAGTCAACCTCAAGTGTGAGTTCTTCACATCTTTTACATGGTTTAACTCTCTCTTTGCAATGCTTTAGTATCTTTATGATGAGACGAAAAGTGTTACGCTTTTAGGGGGTCATTTAAGCCCTAATTCATATAAATGTGATCAAATATTGCCCTAAATCGTTCCTTTTGTCATTTTAGGTACTTTTGAGAGGAATTCTGGAAAACATGCATATTCGGATGTTTTTGGAGCATAAAAGTGAAGAAAACGACAAAGTCTCAAAAGATGATGATTTACAACCTGACGGCGTCAGAAGTCACAAGGTGACGCCGTCAGCAAGCTTTGACAAAAGAGTGGAAACCAATTATCAAATGACGGGCCAGAGAAATTTTTGGATTTAACACCTGATGCCGTCAGGTGTTAGGAAAGGTAGGCCGTCAGGTTATATTTTAAAGAGTGACGGCCCAGAAGGTTTTATAAGGTGACGGCGTCAGAAGTGGATCTAGGCCATCCGAGAAACCTAATGGCGGCGAGCTGACGGCGTCAGCCCTTATAACCTGACGCCGTCAGAGTGTAAAATCTATATATAGTTTTCTAATTTTCATTCATTAGTGTGGAACTTTGTGGAGAACTTTTAGGGCAAACCCTAAAGACGAATTTTCTGTACTTTTTAGGGTTTCCAACCCTTGGAACCCTCATGCTTAATTAAAGATAAGTCTTCACTTTAATTCAATCAATATGTCTATGTGTTGGTTGATTATCTCTTTTGCTTGTCTTTTAATTAACATGTGTAGCTAAATTCTCTAGTGTTTGCTTAGATCTAATGAAACCTAACTATTAATTATTGGTTAATTGGTGTGTGTTGTTGTTTGTTGGGATGATTGTTCCATCAATGTTAGGCTCAAGAAAACTGGCCAACCTCCTTTATGGTAACGTGCTTGAACGTCTTGGGAAACATGTAGCCAAGGCATACTAGGCTATTAAGGTAGTATTTAACGCATGAGCCACTGTTTACAACCCCTATGGTTGTGCCGTGCATGGCATAGGGCGAGATAAGAGCTCATAGAATTGGAGAGATATGTATGCCACTCCATGAGTTATTAGGAATACACCCTTCATCCACACAAGTAACATACATATCAATTAACCGGTAAAAGATAGTTAGGGAGTAATGAAATCTAAGTAAACACAACTTTCTCCATATTGTTTTCACAACCACAATAGTTTAGATATTTATTTTATTTTAATTTGCATAAGTAGTAAACTTGGGTTAGTTGACTAGCAACTAATTCCGCCCTTCTTCCAAAACCGAGATTTTACTTGCTTTCCATAAAACATAAAAATACAAAAAGAATCTTCCTTCCACCCTTAGACCTATTAGAGTAGTTTTTCTATCCTAACGAACACTATTCCCTGTGAGAGAACGATCAATCCCCCGTACTTACCACTATCCTATACTACATCGGTCAGGTACACTGCCTGGTGGGGTTGTAAGCCTCTTGAGATCCCTCGAGAGGTAAAACCTGTTGTAAGGTCACAAAACCACGCATCAAGTTTTTGGCGCCGCTGCCGGGGAATAGTTATTGTTTAGGTAGAATTTTTATTTCTTTCGGTCTACTCACTGGATTCCTTTCTAGTGAGATTTTTATTTTATTTTTCTAGGATCTTCTTTAGTCTATCTATTTTCTTTGTGTCTTTGTTCGTAAAAACTTTTCCACTGATTATTCCGTTAGCCATTATGGAGAACGCGAATCCACCCTACTACCAACCACGAAATTCACCCACTCTAAATGACATCTTGATGTTCAAACAACATCAAGATGAACCTGTTTATGATGCATGGACTCGTTTTAAAAATTTACTCCGAAAAGTTCCTCATCATAGTTTCGATCTATGGTCCCAAATTGAAATATTTTACCATCGTGTCAACCACTATACCAAAATGGACATTAACCATGCCGCAAATGGGGACCTTTGGGGATTAAGTGCTGAAGAAGCATGGGAAACCATAGAAGATTGTGCCTAACTCGCTAAAAAGATGGTCAACCCAAAAAGCGTTGTTACAGATCAATTGATAGCAAGTTTGAGGGAACAAGCAAAGAGCTTGTTTGGGGATAAATTGTTGAAGGATGTGGTAAATTACATAAGCCCACAAAGTACCCCACAAATCCTACCATCATTTGAGGCGCACACACCGCCCGTGACTTACCCAGAAGAAGTAGTTGAGACTTTAGGAATCCCGATAGAGGTAGA
>LBNU01012440.1:2742-26370 GCA_014162995.1 Artemisia annua
GGTTAAATGCATATCTTGTATTTCCTACACTAACTTTCTTTTGTAGGAAAATAACTCATGACTTCCTTCTTTGATACTCCGAGTTAGGGGAGTAACATTCAAGGGGGAGTATGAGAGTTGCATCATTACGCTTCACAACATGTTCTATACTTGTTTTGTGTGGCCACTAACCTTTCTTTTGTAGGTTCATAATCCATGCCTTTTTCCTTGATATTCCGAGTTAGGGGAGTAATGATCAAGGGGAAGCATGTGAATTGCAACTAACTTTTTTTTCTTTGTAGGTTCAAAATCCATGTCTCCTATCTTGGGCACTCCTATTAGGGGGAGTTTTGTTCCGCTACGCTACTCTTCTTTTTGTTTCGACAAAAAGGGGGAGAAGTTTAACTTGTTTTCATTTTTTAAACTTTTTCACTTCTTTTTATTATTTTAGTAAAACAAGTTTTAAACTTTATAAGACTTAGCACTAAACGTAGTGACTCACTTATAAATAAAGTTTACATTTTGTCATCAACAAAAAGGGGAAGATTGTTAATACAAATATCGCCTAAAAACGTTATTTATATTTTACGATCTTTGCTAAGTTTTGTTAATGACAAAGTACAAACTTTAGCTTATAAGTAATTCATCACTTTAGTTTTAAGTCTTGTATAAACTAGACTTAACATTTCTTTTTAAACATAAACATAGTTTTTGTTTCTTTAAAAAGAAAGTGTCACATCACATTAATAGAAAGTTTATGTGTTTGACCATCTTTGGTTCTTACACACTTTTGGAAGTATTCCACATTGAGTCAATGCATAAGTTGATGTGACATTGTGTGTGTCATAACTTAGTATTTACTTCCTTAATAAGAAAGTGTCACATCTCATCAATGTGCACTTATAGTAAGTTTGTGTGTTTGACCTTCTTTGTTCTTACACAACCTTGGAAGTATCCTTCATTGAGTCAATGCATGATATATATTGATGTGACCTTGTTTGTCTTGGAGGGATTTACTTTGTGTGCAAGTTTGGACATGTCAGTCCTGGCGGAACCCTGGGGGTACACGGGCGGAACCCTTGTGAGGGTGCCGCCGTTTCCGCCAGAGCTGACATTTGGTTATCTATAAATACCAACCAACTTGCAAGAAATCCCTCATCACTTTAGGCCATATTATTTGCATATCCTCTCATCTAACTCAGTAACATTTGACTTGTGTGATTCTCTTATGTAGCAAGGAGTTCACAAAGTCATTCGAGAAGTTACAAGTATTCAACTCAACGTTGCAAGACTTGTTATCTTTGTTGTGTATAGACTTCGGTAGTTTATACGTTAGTTGTATTATGTGTAAAAGTGATCGGTTTGTATTTTAGGCCTCAAAATACATAGTGTGTAGGGAGTGGTTGTACCCTTGGTAAAGAACTCGACATCTAGCTTAGTGTCGGTAAAATTGTAAGCAACGATGGGAGTGGTTGTACCCGTGTAAAGAACTCGACATCTAGCCTAGTGTCGGTAAAGGAAATTGGGCGACGATAGGTTGGTTCTACCTTGAGTTAGAACTCGGTATCCAGCTTTGTACCGGAAAAAGTGTAAGCGACGATTGTAAAGGTTTCTCCACCGAGAAGGAGTTTGTTGACTAGTGAAAGAAACTCTCGAGTTGGATACTCGGGGCGTGGACGTAGGGCAAGGAAAATAGAGTTCCTTGTAGCCGAACCACGATAAATACTCGTGTCATGGTTTGATCGTTTCTTTCTTTATTCTTGCATGCTACGTATTATCTTTTGGTTTCCATCTTTGATAGTATCATTGCTTATATCGTCAATAGTAATAGAAGTATATCATAGATTATAACTTTGACTATAAGAAAGTTTTAAAAGGATAATCAACCTAAAAAGCGGTAAACTATTCAACCCCCCTTCTAGTTTTCCACACTTCATTTTACGACAAACCGGAAAAATAATCATTTTCAAAACAAAGTTTCCAAAAATAGAATTTCACACTTTCTATAAATATAACCCACGAAAACCATCTCCTAGTAACTTACCATCGCTCAAATACTTGAACGAAGACTCGTTACACAAAACACAAAACACCAAAATTACACAAGTCATTTCTACACCACAAAGGCGATCAAAATGAACTTTCCCAAACTCAATACTTCCCAAATCATAATAACAACCGTAAACGCAAAGGGATTTAGTGCCAAAGTACGTACTTATCACACATATATCATACGTATCTCACACATATATCATACATAAACACTTAATTCACACCACACAACGTTAAATCAACTCAGACTATTAGTCAAACTAACCTGTTAAAACCATGGTTGTCACATCATCCCCCACTTAGGGAAATCGCGTCCCGAGATTTAACAACTCGAGTCACCAATAACATCAGAAAAAGAAAATGTGTGGATATCTATACGAGATAATCCCACACCATAAAACCATAACTCACTAGTACTTCTTATGACTATGTGGAATTCTACCACGCCTTACAGTCACAGAGAAAGTACCACAAAATATGAACTAAACACTTGAATACCCACGATAGAAAACTTTACCGACAAACCAACGATACCCGGAAGTAAATACACCACCCCGATCAATTACACACATGATCCAAACGACTTCTCACAATTCGGCACAATTCCCCCAAACCAAAAGAAAACCAAATGATCTGCTCACCAACCATATCAACAAATGAATTTGGGTACTTAGAATTCACCCGATCCTTGCGTTCCCAAGTAAACTCAAGACTACGCTTCGAATTCCAACACACCTTTACTAATGCTATCTTACCACACTTTAAGCTCTTAACCACTCGGTCCATAATCTCAACAGGTTCCTCGACAAAACGAGGGGTTTTTGTCAAACTTAATCTCATCTAATGGCACATGCAAACTAGCATCCGCCATACACTTCTTCAGATTCGATACGTGAAACGTATCATGACAATACTTAACTCCTCAGGAAATTTCAACCGATATGCCACAAGTCCACTCCTTTCTGTAATCACGAACGGTCCTACATATCTCGGTGCTAACTTGCCTTTCTTGCCAAAACGCACAACACCTTTCCGAAGAGACACTTTCAACATCACAAAACCACAAACATTAAACTCTAAAGGCTTAGGGCGATTATCCGCATAACTCTTTTGATGATCTCTCGCTGCCTTAAGTCTTTCTTCAATCTTCAAATTTTACTCATAGTTTCTCATTCCAGTTCAGGATCAATTAGTTGGCTTGCTCCAACCTATGCCCATAGAACAGGTGATATACATTTCCTTCCATACAACACTTCAAACTGCACATTCTTAATACTATACTGATAATTATTGTTATAGGAGAACTCAACTAAGGGTAAATGCATACCCCAGCTTCCTCCAAAATCAAACACACACATGCTTTCAGCATACTATCCAACGCCTGATTGTAAGCTCACTTAGTCCATTCGTTTAAGAATGATAAGTCGTACTCATCTTCATACGCTATCTTAACGCTCTATCAAACATCTACCACAATCGCGAAGTAAGTATTTCATCTTGATATAAGCTGATTGACGCGACACTCCACGTCTCTCTACCAACCCATCAAATTTAACGTCTTGCTAACCTTTCTACATCAAAATCTCCAGATATTTCTGGCTGTTGCATCATCCTAATAGTTGTTGATATCAACCTTCACCTTCAAGCTTATCAAACACTTGCTAAGGTATTTGTATTCCTATTCATACTTGCTCCTCAATACATTTCTTGCTAAGGTAATAATACGTCTTATCCACTCTAGGATGTATCAAATACCTTGCATGATTGATGTCCTCATGCTTCCTTCCAATGGAACCAATAACTGGTCCGCAAAGTACAATTCTCCATATTCATTCCTTTCCATTAGCTGGTCTAAACCATATAATCATTCTTCTTACATGTTCTACTAGTGAAACCCATGTTCGATCTAGGATATATAGTCCACCATCCTCCTTTCTCTCCATTTGTTGATCTAACCCACGCAGCATCTCAGCCATAGAGTTCTCATCCTTGAGAGCTTCCTCTTGCGCTGCCAATATCTTACTCTTAATTCCTGACTGCAACGTCACGCTCATAGCTCGCACATGTTTAGGCTTAATCCTTTCCTTCCTACTCATGCTTCAGCCACCACATTCGCTTTTTTCTAGGTTGATAGCGAATCTTGCCATCCTAGTCACTAAACAGTTCAATCCATCTTCTTTGGCACATATTCAGCTCCTTCTGAGTAGAAATATGCTGAAGACTCTTATGATCAGTGTAAACAATACTCTTCGTGCCATACAAATAATGCCTCAAATTCTTGAGAGCGAATACAACCGCACCAAGCTCTAGATCGTGAGTGGTATAATTCTTCTCATGGATCTTGAGTTGTCGAGATGCATAGGCTATCACCTTCCCTCTTTTCATTAATACACAACCAAAACCTTGATTCGACGCATCACAATACACCACAAAATCATCTGGTCCATCAGGTAACGCCAGAACAGGTGCATTACACAAACTATCCTTTAATGACTGAAAAGCCATCTCTTGCTCATCTCCCCAAACATACTTCTTGTTCTTCTGAGTCAACAAAGTGATGGATTTAGCAATCTTCTAAAAATTCGCTATAAATCTTCTGTAGTACCCCGCTAATCTTAAGAATGAGCGTATCTCAGACGGCGTCGTAGTAGCCTTCCAATTCTTGACCGCTTCAATCTTATTAGGATCCACATGTACCTTCACTATTCACCACATGTACAAGAAAATGCACCTCTTGTAACCAAAACTCACATTTCGAGAACTTGGCATACAACTTCTCATTCTTCGACAAACCAAGTATCAACTTCATATGTTCTCCATGCTCTTCCTTCGTCTTGGAATAGACTAAAATGTCGTCAATGGACACAATTACGAACTTATCCAAATAAGGCTTACACACGCGATTCATCAAATCCATGAATACCGCGAGTGCATTTGTCAACCCAAATGGCATAACCGTGAACTCAAAGTGTCCATAACGAGTCCTAAAAGCTGTCATCGGAATATCCTCCTCATACACTCTTATCTGATTATAACCAAAACGCAGATCTATCTTCAAGAAAAATCGAGAACCTTGCAACTGGTCAAAGAGATCATCAATTCTAGGAAGAGGATACCGATTCTTACTCGTTAACTTGTTCAACTCCCGATAGTCAATACACATCCTGAACGAACCATCATTCTTTTTAACAAACAACACAAGTGCTCCCCACGGGGAATGACTAGGTAGAATAACCCCTTGTACTCGTAGTACATCGCCATTCTCTAAAGGGATACGAACCACCTTTTCATGGCATATTACTTCAGCCTTATGCCTAGCCAACCAATTCATCCCTATCACCACATCAAAACTTCCATGTCCAAAAAAAGTATCAAACCAACAATAAAGAAATACCCTCTAACACTATAGTACACCCATGAATAACTTTATCAACCTCTACTCCTCTACAACAAGCTACTTCAATCACAATAATCATCAAGCGAACTCATACAACACTCACGCAAATACATTGCAGACCAAGCGGAGAACGTAAAGACTCATTCGTATAACGGTCAAATTTAAGATCATAGAAAAACATCGATACTATCAGATCGCACAACATGTCACAAAATCCAATTGGTGTGTAAATGAGGAGCTAAATATCCGTACCACTTATCACGAACTAGTACCCAACAGAAACGAATTCGATTAACCAACACCTATCACGACGTAGTATAGAAAGAATATGGCATCTGTACCATCATGGTACGAATAGGATGCCATCCAGAGAATTAGGTATACAAACGGAGAATCTAGCAAACGAATCAACTTAAATATCACCACATTAGTACCAACCGACAATTGAGGTATCAGCATATGATAGGTAGGATGGAATCTTACCACATACACCTCAACATATAACTATTTCCCAAACGGTTAAGAGATTACTTCTCTAACCATACAGCCATCATCAACATGATATCACATAACATCTACCACAAAATATAACAACAAGCATCAATCAATGTAATCATGGTCACAAGTCCACGTGTGTGATACCCTTATACTTATGTTCGCGACCATAGTTATAAAGCCTATTCCACACGCATACTTACTTTCAAAACCACACATCTTAATGATAAGGCACATATATACCACATAGCACCTAATAAACATCAAAATCCATGCTATCATACTTGCAAGTCCACTTGCGTTGTGACGCATATATAATTATGTTGGCCACCATAATTATCTATGTCCCCTTTCATAAGTGTACTCCCTCCTATGACCGCATTTCATGCAAACAATCATCTCACATGAAACAATTCCAACGATCACTTAAACACTATAATCAAAATAACTCGGATAAGGTCGATACAAAACTCAAGAGTAATCGTGCTCCAACATGGCTCCAGACGGAAAAAGACAATATAAGAATTTCAAATCATGGCAGAAAACATAAGATGTCGCACAAAGGCTCAGGCTCTAACCTAGCACTTGCCCCTATCAATCAGTTGGGATTAAATCTACTAGTCACCGTAGACTCTAGATCCGAGTCCACCTCATACTCTCCCTCTTCACTTATCCATCCATTCTTGTTTCCCTCGATCTGTGGTAGTAGATGACTAGCAAAGCCACCACTGAGGTTTCTCTCTTCCTCCTCCACACGATCTACAAACGCATGCACATCTCAGGGTCTAGCCCAAACCACTCCCCCATATTCTAGGAATTGGGGACACTTTCCAGGGTACTTAGTGGTGAAGCCTTCCTTATCGGCCACCTTCGTCTCGTACCTTTCTATCTCCTTTCCAACCACATTCTCTAAGGTTAACTTCTCTTCAATCACACACGGAAGCATGCTAGCAGGAACTAGGATCCTTCTGTTGACCCGCTTCATCCTACCAACTCTTTTGCAATCCGTAGCGACAACGGTGGTCCAATGAAGCATCTTTCGCGCAGGAGGTGTCATACTATAACTGACATACACGATACTAAGTATTGGGATTCAACGGACGTCCAAAAAAACTCAAATAAACATCTCATAAATCTAAGAAAATAATCATATAAAATACCATACTAACAATTAGGCCCTATATGCAACTATATGAGGGACTCCTAGGTTATAATTAGGTTAAACCACCTAATTCTCTATAACCAAGGATCTGATACCAATCTGTCACACCTCGCCAAGGCGGAAACGCGAGTGTGTAACTTCATGGATATCATCACAACACATGGTGTCTATATAGAGAAATACTACATGCACATGGTGTTGTAACTTCATGGATATCATCACAACACATGGTGTCTATATAGAGAAATACTACATGCACATAAATAGAGCAAAGTACAAACACGAAGTGTTGTAACAATACCCCAAAATAAAATAACCAAATCAAACCTTCAAAGTTATCTTCCACAAAGTCAAACAAATTCATATCCAAACATATAGATAATTCATTCTCAAATGCAACTAAAGTCTCTTCTAGTCGCTTCCTTCTATCTTATCCTTAGAATGCTCACCTGAAAATGATGCTTATAACGGCAACATAATGTTGGTGAGATTGAGGAGATATAAAAAGAAGCAACCTTACTAAGCAAACGTAGGCTTGGACTCGATTTCCTTTTCCTCTTCCCATTCTTACTTCTGTAGGTGTCCCGGTAATAGGGAGATCTGCGAGAACTCTTACCCATATCTTACCATTTCTTCGGAATTGTTCGCTCCTTTATAGGTCGGAACTCTGGAACCTAAAGACTTTCTCAATCAGACAGGATAGATGGATTGAGTGCGCGTTGCCTTGATTTGAGGTGAACTACTTTTCCTCTTCTTCCGGACCGGACCCTTCCATGTGAGAAGCCCTTTTTCTCCACTCTTATTTCTTCCTTTCTTATTCTCCTGTTGGAAGTACCTAATCTGCTTTTTGAAATCTTTCCTTTCTTATACAAGATTCTAAGGTCCTTCCCCTGTATATAGGTTTAAGACACACAATATCACACAAGGCAACCAGTTCACTGTGATTATAAAATAAGCTTGACGAATAAATATAGTTATCATATAAGCTAACATGCAATCACACAATAAAAAGGCAACCATTGGGACGGAACGTGTCCCCCGCTCCAATATTGGCATCAATTAGGTCGCATGCGCGAGCATGTCACAATTCTCAATTTCAGGTCATTTTCCCAAGTCTCAACAACTCATTATTCACCAATTTCAATTCATCATTTACTATTCACCGATCACAATTCATCATTTCACGTAAACTAGGTTTATGGGTATTCATTTCGCGAAACCGTGGAGGTTAAGTCGTGTGATCATAAGACATCATTCAAAAATACATTTCATAGACTAGAGTTAGTCTACATTTCATCACTACATCATTTGCATACTATCCCACTCATAGGATTTATATAATTCCAATTTACATATATTTATTTTTATTAAATAAATGATAGCGCGCGATCAATAATTATGAACAATACATCCAACACTTCCCACAATGGTCTTAATATATTTCTACACTCATTATAATGTGTCAAAAATTTTAAAAGTTAGTTTACTCAGTATTTTGGGAATTTATTTATTTTATATCGTAAGCGTTATATAATTACGACAGTTTTCGTAATAATGAAACAACAATTAATCACCCAACAAGCTCAAGGAACACCTAAAATATCAAAATAGGTGTTGTTATTAAGTTTTAACATTTTTATAAGTATTAAACTTTTATGTTACCCGATTTTAAGTTTCGTGACTTAAGGATTTAACATTAGTAATTACCGGGATCAAACTATACCCTTTAAAAACTAATACTATCAAATTAAACATACCCTTTGCCCACCTCCTTATTACTCACGCCCCATGTGTCTAGACCTTGATGTGTTGTCAAAAAATTTAATCATATCTAGCCTTGCATGTATCCATTACTACAACTACACCAAAATAATACTTCATTTCACATTTAAAAGGAATGAGTCCATCCCAACCCTTTTGCTCTTTCTTGTTCCTGTCGTACAACACCAACACCAATATGACACAATGATTTGTCATTTGCTAAATCTTTGTAATATCTAGTGCAAGGTTTTAGATAATAAAATAAAATAAATATCCTCTCTTCCCTATACTTGTGAGATCGACCAAGAGTAAAAACAGAAAAGGAGATCATCACATGTTTTACAAGATCAAGTGTTTATCAAGTTATATTAGTGCTTCTTTTTAGAGTTTTGAAATAAAAACTCAAGAAGTAAATTAGGTTTCTATCATTAAAATCATCTAATATTCCAAGTAAGTGGTCTCAAATTATTTTCATAATATTGCAATGTTTTATAATGTTCATATCATTACTCAATAACATGCAAGTAATATGTAATTTATACCACTCATATATATTTTCCCTTTTATATAATTTTTATGAGCTTAAAAATTAATTATAAGAGATTATTGGGTGGAACAAATATTGATTGATGATGTTAGCGGAACTCCATGTTACACCCTAAAGGAATAGGTGTATGGTAAGATTAAGGGGAGTATTTGTTGTTGTTGGTGAGTGATTTGGACAAGAATAAACCATGAAAAACCATTTTAAACGACTATATATTAAGACTACTGTCCCTATTTGCGAAAAATGATTGGTAAACTCAGTGAGTTTTTGATTAAGGTAGCCCAAAACTAGAAAATACACTTTTAGATGAATTCATGGTCGAAAGAACGGATAAAAACGGACTTACGATGAAAAAGTTATGCCAAAAACAAGTTACACTATATATATATACTTTTCTGAAAAATATGTTGCTGATGTACAAAATTCATTGACAAAAAACGAGCCTTAGACCTTGTCAAAACATACCAAACTGTTGAAAATATGTTAGTTCACCTTTTTACCTTTTCGGGGATATAAAGAACTTGAGAAATGGCCTTATAACGAATAAGTTACGATTTTTCAAAGAATATTAGTTCTCTAAAATTCTACCAGCACTTTTACTCAGAAATTTTTCTAAGTCTACCCAGAAACTTTGCAAACACCCATGTTGGGAGCCATTTTCCCGTCAAATGACTCAGTTCTGGAGTTGGGACTCCAAGGAACAAAAGTTAGAGCAACTGGCCTAGTTTTCAAATCAAAAAGCTGTTTGTCATTTGGACATAAAATGAGTAATCTACAGCCATCCAAACATTCACAAAAACTGCCCAGAAATGGCAGTTTTGGCCTAAACACCATTCTTTTCGACCATTTATCTTAAAATCTGGGCACATTGAGCAAAACTTCACTACTGAACATATTTAGGCTTGGTGCTAAGCTTTCCAGAAATACCAATTTTGTTTCCTAACTCTCAATATTCACTGATTTACAACTAGTTTTCCGAGGCCATTTTTAGCCGTATTTCAGAATTACTAAGTATAATATTTTACGACGAAAACTTGTATTTTCACATTTTATCGCCAAACGGCTATCATAAAACATCTTTACACCATATGAACATGTGAAATACATTATGAATTAATACGATGATATAAATTATATTTTCGACAATTATTCATATTTTGATACAATACGAGTGGTATAGATTATAAGTGCAAGTGCATACATGAATTCATTTCATAATCTAAATTAGATTACATACATTCATTTTAGGTTGCGGCTAGGAGTTGCACCTCATCACTTTAGTTCATACACTACATATTGTACCATCACTTGAGGTGAGTTTTCATAGCCCCGTTTTCAATTAATTATTTCATTTCAAATCCCACGGGGGAGAATACATTGCACCATTTTTGTACGGACCTAAGTATACAAATTCAAGTACAAGTTACCACATTTGCCTACGAAAGTCCCCTATTTAGTACATCATGAACCGTTAATTGTGAGCAAGCGAAGGTGAGTGGATAGATCTATTGAGGGTGACGCCTCCATCCGCGTTGGGGTTACCAACAGTCAAACGGATGCATTTCATTTCATACATTCAGGGTGTTTGGCAAAGCACTCCATTTGGGGCATTTCATTAGTACAGTCTAGCTTCGGGGTCATGAGCTTAAGGTCTATTGTACTATTTTTTTTTTCATTAATCATGTGACAGTTAGTCATACATTTATACTTATGGTTTCCGTATAACATTCATTTTCATAAACCTATGATTTCTCACCATCATTATTGTTGACCGTTTTAGCAATGTATTTTCAGGTTACTAAGATAACAACATGTGACTTGCATATGGACCATCATGGAGTCGAGGAGTCGACGCGTCTCACCTTTCATTTTATGCACTTATGTAACGTTTGATCAAGTTGAACTAGTTTTCATGAACTTGTAACACCATTATGGGACCTATTTTGTAAACTCTGAATGTTTTAATGATCAAACGATGTATTTTCAAAACGACACTTTAGGTCGTTCAATATAACCTTGTATGAGATGCCATGATCGTTACACCCAGGTATTCAATTCCGCTGCCATATAACAGGTAAATTCAGGGTGTGACAGAGCAACAGGATAAGCATCATCCCAATTGAACCACTGATATATATCCACGATAATCTACGATAATCTCATCACAACATATAATCATCACGCCGTATAATCATCACACATAGCATTCATACGATAACATTATAAGTCCAAGCTTTTAGACCACACATAATCACATTAACTCAAATCATTGAACACAAGCATCATTCCCATCTTAAGTTTAAAACAAAGTAAAAAGTGGGACTCTGAACTCACCTTAACTTTGCAGCTTCTAACAAACACAAATCACAAATCTATATAACACAAATAAGTTCACGTTACACATGGACAAGCTATAAGCTATAACCCATGTAATACTCATATGCTGGATGTTTAAGGTTCATATGACCCACCATGGATCTCATAGACTCCATACTAAACACCACCAATCACTAACACTCACTAAATCCCTTGCACAAATAATTTCAGAAAACGCAAAATTTTAGGGTACATTCACCCACATAAAATAATAACAATTAAAGCTCATCAACTCACACCAAAAATTCAACATGCTCCCTTATGAGTAGACAAGCTATCCTCAGAAGGCCATGCACTCTAAACATACACAAGTACCCATAATAAAATCAAACTTGACAACTATCCAGATTCGGATCTGAACGCACACCAAAAAGTTTTAATCAGAATAAAATACTTGCACAACTTTTTATCGCAAATCCTTCACGTGGGAGTCTAAGTACATATGAAACTCAACTCCTCCAGAAGGGCTAACCTAGATCTCACTTTTTAATCCACAACTCACTACTAAACTTAAACCCTAATTCTGTCCCGGTTTAACAGCTTTGACACCTTAACTTGTACAAATCAAAAGACCAACTTTCGGACCTCGAAATCATTCGTGATCGGACTTTTTGGAAAGCTCTTTCTCTGAACTATAATTTAGACTCAAAATTCGTGATCTAACTCATTTCCATCTATTAAATATCTTCGTATCTTTACAGCCTTAATATTCTGTCCAAACCTTAACTCATTAACTAACGCGTTTTATGCTCAAATCTTTTCACCAATCATCATAATATCATTAACCAATGATCCCAACATGTTTAATATCATTAATTTACAGAAGTTTAAAAACCCTAAATCCATCATAATTATTATTACATGAATTACATTAATTAATTAAGCATAATTATCAAAATTATACCTTGAATCTTGATTATTGCTCCAAGAAAATAAACCCTAACCTTTTCCTGCTTCTCCCCTCTCTTGGTTCGACTGAATATCCCAAAAAGAAGGGATTGGGTCCTTCCCTATGGTTATATGGGTGGGGTGTTGGGCTTGTTTGGGTTGGACTAGGATTCCTTATGCTAGGAATTGTATTTGGGCTAAAATTGGGTTTCCTTTTCCCTTGTTTTTCCCTATCCAGCCGATTTCTGTGCACATACATATATTTTTTTTATTTAATTAAATATTACACTCAAAACCTTGTACTCTTGACATTTTATAAGAACCCATAACGAAACCTAACGTCTTACGCGATAAACCTTCATTTTACGACAAACCGGAAAAATAATCATTTTCAAAACAATGTTTCCAAAAATAGAATTTTACACTTTCTATTAATATAACCCACGAAAACCATCTCCTCGTAACTTACCATCGCTCAAATACTGGCGATGAAAATGAACTTTCCCAAACTCAATACTTCCCAAATCATAATAACAACCGTAAACGCAAAGGGATTTAGTGCCAAAGTACGTACTTATCACGCATATATCATACGTATCTCACACATATATTATACATAAACACTTAATTCACACCACACAAAGTTAAATCAACTGAGACTATTAGTCAAACTAACCTGTTAAAACCACGGTTGTCACACCCATCCACTTCAGTTTCTGATTATACCATCTTACGCTTACACGATCTTGCCTTTTAACCTTATTCAATCCATGAAGATCTGTACCTCCTAAAGGTACACCTAAAACCTCATGCACTATCTCTGATGTTATTAAATATCGTAGTTCTTAAATTTTATTTTCATCTTAGCAAGAACAAAGTTATCTACCACAAAATGTCATATTTTTACTTGAATTTCTTCTAACGCTGATGATATCAAATAACAACATATTATTAGCATCATTTATCCTATATATATATATATATATATATATATATATATATATATATATATATATATATATATATATATATATTGCTTTTTTTGTATTATTTTATATGAGAATTGATACTTAATCGCTTACTTTTGTAAATCTCGGTTATAGACAAGCAATTGGTGAAAGTTAGCTATTGTGAACGTAAATTGGAGAAAAATGGATCAAGTAGGAAAAGTATACTGAACTGAAGAATCATACGCAATATCATTCTAGACAGATACGTCGTATACCATGACTTGGACGAATATGAAGACCATTGCCTGACTTTGAAGAATACACCAAATGGATTTCTTCCATACGCCGTATATGAAACTTTGGTCAACGAGAAGATCTGATTTGTTCTACTCCAGATACGCCGTATGACAACAATAACATACGCCGTATCCATTCTCAAGACTTCACCAGATTTCCAAGATAAGAAGACAAGATGGGCCGTAGGAAGACTGGTGATGCACCGTATCACTTAGGCGGTGTACGAATATTTTAGAATATAATAATCTTGGACCCCACGCGAAGTTACCTAGATACGGCGTACCAGATAAACTTGATATGCCGTATCGACCCTATTTACAGAAGGTATCATTTGCAGCCGAATTTTAAAGATACAGAAGAGGCACCAGAGAACCGAACAGTTGATAACTACCAAGTACTAGACAAGGAGCAGTAAGAAGGTCTTGCTAGTGCATAATTTCATAGGAAGATTCCCTTAATTCGTTTTAGTACTCTTTAATCGTTTGGTTAGCATATTTTTCTCTTTTGATTCATACTTGAATATTTCCAAATATGTTATCTTGTGCTATTACAGATATTATAGGCTAATAACCTGTATGTATTAGCCGTGTTTATTGATTATATGATGTTTTATTGGATGCTCATGCGTGTGTTTTGATTACGTTATTACCTCATTAATATATGCATGTTAATGTAAGCCCTAAGTGGTTAATTAATAACTTTATACGGATTTCTGATTAGTCGTGACAGGATTAGTTGGTTGAGAAAACTTAAAAGCCGAAATCTAGACGTTTAGGGAGTCTAAACATTGGAATGAGATACGCCACGAACTGATGCACCAAAGAGAGAGAATAGATTTAGTATTCATTATATACGACCGAACATTAGGCTAATACGTTTTCCTTACTATCGGCTTGACCTCTTATTTGTTTTCTGTATTTCTGCTTGTATGTGTTATTTGTTTATCTGCCTATTAATTATAGTTTTACTTAATCTAAACATCGTGCCAGTCTCTCAGGCTGAAAACCCCCATTTGCGTTAGATTAGGTTTAATTAGAACTAACTTTAGAATTAAAATACTAATAGATATTTAAGTGTTAATGTTCCACTCTTAATACTGATCAACATTCTACTTACCAATTAGGCTACATTGATCGGGTACACTGCCCGTTAATGTTTGTTATAAGTTAAGTTGGCTAAATATAAATTTAAAACTTGATAACAATAAACCTATGCCTACAATGATGGCACATCAAACGCCATCCTAAAAAGTGATATGAAGCCCATATGAATAAGATACTTACTTTGAGCAGAAGTAAGTTTCTTCATCAAATGAAAAAGAACTTTTGGCGATCCCCTTGTTCTAATTGAAAGCCATTCTTCATTCTTACGTACATCTATATTCAAAATTGTCTTCTTTTTCTTTTTCTTTTTAGGTTTATCTTCTTCAACCTTATTTATTTGAATCTCATACTCATCAATTTTCATTGGTTGTTTCTAAGAGTATAAGACATGGTTTACAAGAAATGAGAAAAAAGTAAGTTTGACAATTAAAAATATATATATATATATATATATATATATATATGACGATACGTCAAGCATCCTATCATGAGCTCACCGATAGCAACCTATGCATAAAATACTACTTTAAACCAATAACGCACATATGATTCACGTTTCTAAAGACGTTCAAGCATGTTACCATATAGGAGATTAGCCAGTTTTCCTTAGTCTAACGTAGATGAAACATTCACCCAAATACAATCACAACATACACATCACATGATAATCAATTAGTTAGGTTTCATTAGATCTAGCAAACACAAAGTAAATTAGCCTAGCATATTAAAAGAAAGACAAGCACAAATATATATCACACAACACATAGACATATTGTATGAATAAAGACTTATCTTCAATTGAACATGCAAGTTGGAAGGGTTTGGATACCCTCCAAGGTCTATAAAACTCGTACTAGGGTTTTGGTCCCAAGTTCTCCACTCTAAAAATTCCTCTCAAATAAAAGAAAAACGTTATATATATATATAGATTTTGCGGGCTGACGGCGTCAACCCAATAAGTGACGTCGTCAGCTCGGCGATTAGGGTTTTCAGACGGCCTTCCTTGACGTGGTCATAATTGCTGGTTCCAGATCTGATGGCCTTGGTTGACGGCGTCACCGATTTGCACTACGAACTCTCTGGCCCGTCACGAGTCTTTTTTCCACTTCTGGACTTCACTTGTTCCTGACGGCGTCACCTTGTAGAGTGTGACGGCGTCACCTTCTGTGATCTTTAAGGTCTTTTGAGTTTTTGTTGTTTTCCGCACTTTTTCACTCCGAAAACGCCCGAAAATGTTTCTTTTGTGATTTTCCCTTCAAAAGTACCTAAAATGAGAAAAGAAACGACTTTGGGTGAAATCCAAACCAAAAACATACGAATTAGGACTCAAACCGACCCCTAAAAACGTAACATTTTTCGTCTCATCATTTGTCATGTGGACAAATAGGTTGTGTTTTAAAAATAGGGTGTTGTGTAGTTCGATTCGAAATAACAAGGCCAAAGTGTGAGCACCTTAGGTTGTTTTGAAAACAGTTTTGTAAATCAAAAATATTCCAAGTGTTGGGTGTAATTTCGAAATGATCAAGTACCAAACGTGCCTAGTAATGTGTTTATACGTTTTTATATGTTACGAATACTTGTTAAACCTTGTTAACCATATAATGAACATTTAGTATGGCCAATAAAATATATATAGTGTTAACGTGATTAGTGAATAATTTAATTAGAGGTGGCAATTTGTGTCCAAAATCAAAAAAATGAGCTAAATGGACAAATTTTTAAAAGATTTGGGTACATTTCGACCCCTTCTTTTTTTTTGAAATGGACATATATTGCCCATTAGAAGTTAAATGGGTATAATGGACACATGTTTTTCACTCAATTGGAGAATATTAAATTGTTTTTAATGAAAAACTTATGGATATAGTATATTTTGTTACTTAAAAATAAATTAGGTGTTACGTTTGAGGAATTTTTTAAAGCGATTCGTATAATATGCGCCCGTTTGGCCCGCGCCTGTTTAGCCCGCGCCCGTTTAGCCCATAGCCCGTTTAGCCCGTTGCCCGTTTAGCCCGTAGCCCGTGCCCGCCCGGCCCGCCACCTCTACTTATAATTATCGTTGCATATTTTACTATAGCGAAAAAAAGGTGGTAAAAATGGTTGAAAAATGTATGTGTTGAAAGAAAGGGTTGTACATAAAAACTTTTAGGTCTACTTGCCTTCACTTGTAGAATGTAGGCGGCGGCTATTTACATATGTGACACCTAAAGGCCGGTCACTTATCGACACTGGCAACTTAGTTTTTTAGTTTCTGTTGTTATTTTTTTGGTTGTTATTAAAAGAAAATAAGTTTTCGCAACTCAAATTTGAATCAATATAGCTTGGAATGCATACCTTACAATGAAGAGGCTCACATCGATCCTTGCTTCCCGAGAGATTTGGTTCAAGATGTTTGTCATATTCCCACGTAAGTGGAATTTGATTCTTACAGGAATGCGCAACTTAAGAGAAATTAGTTTGTGAATGCACTAAACCACTATTTTAAAGGGCATCTGAATTGGTTTTTAACTTCTTAAAATAATATTATTTTAAAAAAACAATTAGAGTATGCCTTAGACTTAGTTCACTAAAATGTAATATCTTTAGGTTTACAAAGACCAATAAGAGCTATGAGAAGCATAACAGCAGCGATAATTATAAGAGAAAGCATCCAGATTCATGCAAATCTTGAAAATTACATTAAATTAGTGGACATTAATCTCTAATTACTAAACATCAATCTCTGATAGTAAAAGATTTGCTTTGGTCTAAGTAGAAAGAAAGAGGCCTAATCTTACTACCTAAAGCTAAAACTTGCACAACAGCAACTCATTAAATGAATTTTGAGCTTCATCTTTATCATTGGGCATCTACTTTACCATCATAATTTATAGGCATTTGCACATGTCACTGCTATTTAACTTTCTGTCCATAAAACTGAAACCAATCTAAAGTACCAATCGGACCAAGTATGCTTCATTAACACCATCTCCTGTCATTGCTACGACTTCACCCATCTCCTTAAGCATCCTTTCACTATCTCTTGTATGTGCCTCGGTTCAGCACGAGAGAACACTTTTTTCATCTCGCTTTGGCAAAATATTTCGTTGTTGCAAGGCTGAAAGTCATATGAATTCTTTACCTGTAAAAATTTTACCTCTCGGTTCCTCGGCTTCATAAAGCAATCCTATTTATGAGCAAATGGCTTCACCCGTTGACTTATAGTCTCCGGTTATCACCAACACTTTTAGTCCAGCTTCACTACACTCATCAATAGCGAACTTTACTTCAGCATGAGGATCCTATAAATTTGATAGAGGCACTGCCAACGTGGGCGCCCCTCTACCAATTTTTTTTCACATGTCCAACATCTGTTATAATACCATATCTTCTTTTCGTTGATTTTTAGTATAATTGCCTCTGAAGTGAATCTGACTTGTTGTTAAGTGGACAAACGACTAAGTAGCAAATAAATTTGTGGAATTCTATTAATGAAGATCTAGGATATACCTGGTTTGTGTCGGGGTTCATTTCCAATAGTGTTTTTAACGATACACGTTTTTGGAGCCACTCTTCTTCCCAAGCGGTGTGCCTTTCTGTCCTTACCTCTAGCGTTAGTTGTGGACCTGTCGGTTATAACTGAGAAAATCAAATGCGGAGTTAAATACTGAGGAATGTTTTTCTCATATTGATTTATAATTCGACAGTCGTAGTTACATTGTTATTATCTCCTCAGTTTCAGGAATGTTAGGATTGAAATAATAGTACGTGGCAGGGGTTCCCGAGAGTTAAGAAACTACACTTCTCTTATATGTCGATCCAACGATTAGCAACTTCACTTTATCCTGAAGGGGTGAAGCTTTGATTTTTTGCAATCTGGGAAGGGGATATATGTAAAGCTTAAAGTTCAAGTCAAGCATATACATCTAATGCGCAACTTGTCTGATAACTTAAAAATATGGACATACAGGATTATGGTTTTGATGGCATTGGAAAGTATGGTTTTTGGGCATCCATTGTTTTGTGTTGCCCATCTACAATTAATAAAAAAGACTGGTAGATGGTTGGAAAGAAAGAGTCGGAGCCATCTTTTATATATAAATGGGTCAAACTGATTTTTTCCATAAGAGGGGCTATTTTGAGCTCAGAAATAAGTATGAGCCATGTGAATATCAAGGGATATCTAACACTATAAACTGCATTTTTTCAGCCTTGTGTATAACTTAAACAACCAATAAACTACAGTTGTTGAGCAAATTAAAACACCCCTTAAAACAACCCAATATCCCCTTTAAGCTGTAGTTTGGAATCTGCCCCAAACACCCCTTAAAAAATCTCTAACCAAATACTTATTACCTTAACGAAGATGATAGTTAATTCCAAACACCCTTTTTAAACTTTGAATTCCACAGTACTTTTATGGAAACTGAGAAATGCTAATACCTAATGTCCACCTTCCAGCGATGCCCCATATGCCTAACAAATCCAAAAGATATGGCCTTTGGCTGTGAACACCGGCTATGCTCTTTCATAGAAACTTCAGTTACAACCATTCTTATATAAACAGGTAATTTTGGGTTACAGATGGCCTTTCATTTCCCCAAACAAAGCTGCATTAAATCATTCAACGAACCATCTCTAATAAAGAAAACACACTAATAAAGTAAAAATCAAATAAATGTGATGTTTTTAACATAATGTATTGATGAGTTGCATAGTAAAAATGTACCTGATAAGGTAAATTCTTAATAACGTTATTGTTTATAAGATCCAAATGGGAAATCTTTAGAAACTTGCTTCACACGAACCATTGCCCCTTGTAACCTAGCTCCTTGTTTATCTGACATGTGGGTCGTCACTACACATTTAAAAAAATAGTCAAAATTTATATACAGGTTTTTACATGATAGCCAAAAATTTTGTGTTTATATTACACCAAATTGCCATTTCGAAGATAATGACTACTAACTGCTCATTTCTTTTTGCAGAATAAGCTTTCTGGACTTCTATTCATATTGAAAATGTAGCCACAACATGATATTCAAAATATATAACTAAGTAAGTGAATAACCTCGAGGCATTGACTGGGCGCGTCTGTTATTTCTACACAAACCATTGGTACTTATTCCTGCTTGTTGGGTTGTACCTAAAATAGAATATCCTATAAATGTATTAGTATAAGATCATTTGCAAATGAAACTGTACCTAAATGGAAAAAAAAAATATATGAAAATACATAAGTGTCATTGAAATCAATTTTTGTCGCATATGTGATAAGAGACCCAAAACATTCCTAATGGAATGGATTGTTGATATATTTAATTCTTTGTAGTATGACTCTGTTAGTCCGCTGTTGAGATTAGCAGATGATTATGTATCTTATAGACGTTGCCTTATCAGTTTACTTTATAAGAAGAATAAATCACATCGGCATATTCAATTCTAGCTGCAATGTGTGTAGATCCTCTACCTTTTAAAGCTTCCTTATTTGTACCCAAAACAGAATTAATCTTCAATTTATCTACAAATAAACACATTTGGTTATGAGATTCAAAAAAAAAAAAAAAAAAAAAAAAAAAAAAAAAAAAAAAAAAAAAAAAAAAAAAAAAAAAAAAAAAAAAAAAAAAAAAAAAAAAAAAGCAGACATTAATACCACTACAACTAAAAACTGACAATCATAAAGTTCAAAACAGACTACAAATGGCTTAAAGTTTTCCACCATTTTGCATTCCCATGTTAGGATCAATAATCAAACACAAAGTTGTAATTGCACAAATGAAAAAATCATTGGAACATAATTGAGAGCTTCCTAATTTTGACTACAGAACTGCTTACATGTATAGACATCAATATGAATCACATGATGAGTAACCCTCCAATCTAATATTTTAATTTTTAGATATAAGCTAACTAAGTCTTATTACCTTGTAGTTCACCGCTGCTTGATCCTACAAATTCAGTCCCCGTATAAAGGATAATTAGAATGATTTTTTTTTTTGTGCAGATTACCAACACCAAACTGTGGCCTTGTTACCGCGTTGATACCAGACGATCCCAGACCAGCTTGTACCCTTGTTGTCAAGACGCTTGTATTCAATGATTTTTTAGAAACAAAAAGTCACATAATTAGAAATAAGGGAAGACGGAACGAACCTGAAGTTACATAACCATGCTGATCTACTCACCCCCTGAACACACCACTGAACACGTATTCTGAACTCACCCACTGAACAAATGCATTATGGCATAAAAACAAACTGAGGCCAATTATCTATAAGCTTTGCAAAGCGTGAATCAATCTATTAAGATATTTAAAAGGGAAGCCAAGCATAACCATAAGCAAAACGCGGTGCAAGAAGTGTTTGTAGGACTTTATATAAGCCTCAACAAACCGTTTGGCTCAGATTTGCGAGTACGGGGCGGGATAAAAGGGTATCCGACACGTGATGGCTGCGAACACGAAGTCGTGATGCCCGGCAAAGATATCTTTGTCTATCGCAATCCACTCAATCTTGGTCTATCGCAGTCCAATGATTATTTGTGTGTTCAATCAAGTAGACAACACAAAACCAATTTTAACTGAAGGGTATAATTAGAAGGCTCAGAATTCAGTTCATCATAGCCTGCTTTATCTGACATACCGAAAAGGAATATATGACAGTCAAAAGGTGATACAAAACGCATGACCTTAGCATGTCAAATTGACAGCAAGTATGTGATTTAGAATAAAGTTTAACAATCAAAAAAGGTGGACAAAACGTGAGTGAAACAAAAGTGTTTTTTTAACAGACACAGTTCATACCCCTTCCAAAAGTTTTACACGACGCATCTCTAAAGCTTTTTTCTTGCTTATCAAATCCTCCTGCAGAATTGCATCTCTAAAGATTTACATGAGGTTATTGACTCACTTGTTATTTTAACACAAACATAAATCAATATGCAAACGGCCAATTAAGCACAAGAATATAAATGAGTACCTAAATTGTGTGCTACCAAGCAGCCGAATAACAAATCAGTTTAGACATTAAAAGACAAAATTGAATCAAATTATATAAGAAAAAACAAAGAGTCAAACCTGGTGACTTGTTGAAACTGCTACTTGGAGTATTGGCTGATTTCTAGTAACCTATTTTTTAACCCTTGTTGCCAGAAAAGGTTTGCATGTGATACGATTAACTTTGTGAAGAAAAATACAATCTGTAACTTAGGGTTGAGTTTGTAATCGGTATTGATAGATACATGGTAGGGTTTTGAATTAGATTAGGCATGAGTTTAATGATTAACCATGAATCTTAATGCTAATTCTTCTTTTTTTTATATACTAAATCGGTACACACAAATAAATAAAGATTTTCAACTAAATTTTATAATCAAAACATGAGAAAAATATTACCTGGTTGAATTGAAGGAGTGTACAAAACACCTACTCATCCAAAATCAAGACAATGGATTATATATTGAAAAACCTACAAAATTCAAAACACCTTCAATTGGATTACTTGATAAGAATATTTAGTTGATACGTCTGATAACCATATTTACAATCAAACTAAAATCAGACTTTCATCTATACAAAGTTACTTTATGTGAAGCATGATCAACTTTCACAATTAGAATGAACAATAGAGATAATGTGTGTACATGATTTGTGCTTCACTGCTTTGCTGTGCGACATAAAATATTAGGGCTGACTAAACAATAAAAAGGTATCTCATGTAAAGCATGATCAAAATCTTTTCATCCTAGCAGAAAGCATTGTACCGACTTCACTGTCTTCCTTAGATGAATCAACAATTCGTTGCTTGGATAAGTATTAATACAAAATAATATACAATCAAAAGAACAACTCTTTTACCTTTTTTATGGAGTGCATCTTTTTCCTGCATGTTAATATCAACCTATAGACAAAATAAATAAATCAAAGCATGCATCCAACCTTCAAAATTACAGCAACATAAACGTACATTATGGTTTTTAGAAAAAAAAGAGGCGTAGGTTTTTAGAAAAAAAGAGGCGTACCTAGGACTGAGATGAGAGATAATGGGATTAGGTTAAAGTTTATAATTATAAAACTATAATTAAGGAATGGATAAATGCTATATAATTTTTGGAGAAAAATACATTCCTTTTCAAACTAATCAAAATTGTCATTAATTAGTTGTGTTGGTTTATAGATTTGGTTTTGAAAGATGTAATAAAAAAAAATGTGTTGGTTTAGTGGTAATCACTGTTGTTTGTGAACTAAAAGACCTAGGTTCAAACCCAACTACATGCATGATTTTTTTGAATTAAAATAAATCCGAAAAATAAATATATTAATAAATCCGGAAAAAAAAATGTTGCTTAGGTGGATGAAAATTGATGACATGGAAAATTTCAAAAATATTTAAGATGACATGGCAATCACAACTGATGACATGGCACTCAAAAAATGATGACTCGCCATTGACCATGATTAGGTGGCTTTAATTTGGTCAAACGCCTCCTGTTATATATATATACATATATATATATATATATATATATATATATATAGGGAAGGGATCAGGTACATTTTTGGCTTTTAGTGCGGATGGTACGGACGAATCTCAGCCCTCCATCTAGTCAACCATCTGAAAAAGGCGGAGTGGCAATATCGTAAA
>LBNU01012440.1:26775-37181 GCA_014162995.1 Artemisia annua
TATCAAAGTAACTTTTTAAGTAAATATCGTTAATATCATGGTAGGACTCATAATATCTTTAATATCATGGTAGGACTCATAATCAAAAACAAAAAAAAATGCTCAGAAAAATCTGAAAAAATAAAAAAAGTAAATAAGACAACAATAATAAGGATCCCTTAAAAGGAAAAAAAAATTAAAAAAATCATTTGAATGGTTAATTGGTACCGTGAAGTTAGCGTTAGATTTTGACTTTTTTACAAAAAGTCAAGATCAGATCTGGAATGGGTGGCCCAGATCTGTCCGTACGTCCGCACTAAAAAATTGTATCCGCACGTGATCCTTTGTCTCTATATATATATATATATATATATATATATATATATATATATATATATATATATATATATATATATATATATATATATATATATATATATATATATATAGACACACACACACACACCAAGTACAAAGTATATCACAATGCTGTATTCGTATTTCTTCATAACTTCTATTACATTGCGGATGTAAACCCTGCCCCCTTTCTAGCTCCGTCTATGCATATGAAACATAATTTTGTCCAATTAGACGCAAGCCTTAGAACACAAGTTTTTTTAACATCTATAATCATAATGTTTTATTTAATATAAATAAATGATACTCGTTAGCATTTATTTACACAATAAAAAGTAGAATTATAATCCCTTTTTAGAAGTTTACTGTATGGTAATACTGAAACACGGTTACTGAACTAATTTGAATTTGTAATAATTTTGGAGTCGGCAGAAACATATGCAGGAAATGATACTTATCATATATTCAGGAGTCCTATCTTGATATATTACTTATCTACTGAACTAGCCACGACGGCCCCCGCCACCACCACCTTGCATGCCTCTGCGACCACGACGACCATGTTCCACGTTTCCTATGCCAACATTATGTGTAACGGGGGCTTCCAATATCAAACTTTGTAAAGGACCCCATTTATAATTTTCTACTACTAGAATTTAAGCACTCGTTGCAGTTTCATTAAGCTCAAGACTTACAAGTATTATAAGTAACTTTTTATTTAAAAGTTTTTAGGTGGAAATGCTAATTAGAATCCAACATCTCTATTATATTAGCTTGCCGTTCTATTGCATAAAAGACAATCAAATTGCAGGACCTTTTGTATAGATATAATACTAGCTTGTCGATTATGTTTTTGAGTTCAGGGCAAGATTTCAGGCAAGGCTAGTTAGACATACCCCGAGTTTTAATTCTGATATAATCTTATAAATCAGAGATAAGAAAGATATATATTTTTCGTGTTCCTCGAGGTACATCCTCTGTTTACAGTGGATACAAATCTAGAAAATGAACAGATGAACTAGTATAAAGTATAAACTATTAAAGATAAGAAATATGAAACCAAAAAAAACCTAATTATATCTCTAACATTATATAATTACGAATAATGTGTTATCGTGCATTCAATAGTGTTATTGTGCATTCATTAACAGATGGAAGGTTCTCAAGTTGAGGAGAGCTCTGGTNAAAAAAAAAAAAAAAAAAAAAAATTTAAAAAAAAAAAAAAAAAAAAAAAAAAAAAAAAAAAAAAAAAAAAAAAAAAAAAAAAAAAAAAAAAAAAGTAATATTTTAGTATATACTAAAGGATGCTTTTAGAACTTAGAAGGTTCTAAAAAAAGGATGATGGTAAAAATTAAATTAATAGCTTCTGGCCACAGAATATTTGGATATAATGGTGTTAATTTAACATACATGTCCAAGAAGGTTGTCTCTGTGGTCTTCCTGAGAGAATTCTCTATTTCTCTTCCCACTAACGATCTCCAACACCATAACACCAAAACTAAATACATCCGACTTTATAGAGAATCGCCCTTGTACTGCATACTCAGGAGAAATGTAACCACTACAGAAATGTTGAAAGAAATAAGCTGATATATTAGTACAAGCGGAAAATGGATTAAAGTTATGTCAATGGACAACATGTTATGGATTCTTACTAAGTTCCAACCACTTTCTTTGTCTTTGCATCGGCATCATGTCCTACAAACTTTCTAGCAAGGCCGAAGTCCGATATTTTTGGATTCATGTCACTGTCCAGCAATATATTACTTGCCTTGAGGTCTCTGTGAATAACTTGAAATCGGGAGTCTTGATGTAGATATAGAATACCTCGAGCAATCCCATGAATAATGTGAAAACGCTTAGGCCAATCAAGCATCAAACTTCTGGTTTCATCTGTAGTAAGGTAACTAATTATTTTATGAAGTATGAAAGAAAGAGACTAAGTGAAATCATATAGGAGTCAAACCAAAGAGATACAAGTCCAAGCTTTTGTTCGTCATATACTCATAAATCAAAATTAGTTCATTTCTTTGAATGCAGTATCCAAGAAGCTTCACAAGGTTCCGATGCTGAAGTTTTGCAATACAAATGACTTCATTTCTGAACTCGTCCAGTCCTTGTTGAGATGTTTCTGATAGCTTCTTCACAGCTACTTCTTGCCCATCCTCCAGAACACCCTAAACGATGATAATTTTGAGTTCATGATAACTTATAATATTCTTTAACTTTTACATTTTCGATTCATGATACTAATAAGCTTTGCATTCTTTGAAAAACATTAACCAGTTACCTTGTAAACGGGACCAAAGCCACCTTCTCCAATTTTATTCGAGACACTGAAGTTGTCAGTAACCCTTACTACTTTAGAAAAGCTATAAAACTGTAAATCATCTAGATGTTCCATCTTCAGACTTCTATGCCTTTCACCACCCCAGTTTCCTACAATATGATATGTTTGATTAATGTATCATCTGACATACACAATCTGATTTGTTAGAAGTGTGTGAATAAATTTCCTTTCTAAAGAAAAAATATATATGATTTATTAAAAGCAGAAATGACCCATTTGTGTTACCTAGGCCTTTCATGTAAGGCGTTTTTCTACAGGCATATGCTAGTCCAGTCAAAAGCAGCACAACCGAAGACATTGATAGGACTATGATGACTACCCGTTTCCTTCTGTTGGAGTAAAATGGGAAGAACGTGCGACCTTTCATCAAGAAATGACAATAGTTGGAAAGTTTCATTTCACAAACTTGAAACACAGTGAGTACAATACAAGCATTGACGTTTATATAAAGGTGTGCGATTCTAGATGCTTGTCAGGAAACATGTGTACCTTCTAACTCAGAAGCAGCCACTGGTATGTAGATATCTTGACTTGAATCACACTCTCTGATATCCATGAGCTCATCGAACCATAGCAAACAACCACTTCCACCATTTCTGATATCTAAACTTGTATAAGCTGTACATGAACAATTTTTTCTGCATTTCATCTCACATTCTCCAAGAGTCATACTGTAATTATACCATGACCTTCGTGTATCTGGTACTTTGACTCCAGAAATTTTCTGAAACCCATCCCTATTCTCACATTTTAAAGGATTTTTACGTTTACACCCACTCGACCAATCAGATGCATCCCATTCTTTTGGGGTTTTTGGCTCAAAACCTTTGATACAAGTACAGGGTGGATGCTTGTTAATGCTACAGCTTCCATATGGACCACAGAGTCCAAAGCGATCACACCTATCTACCTCAAGATCCGCATACACAGCCCACTCTTGAATTCGCTCAATCCAGTGCATAATCAGTGTCTTTCCGTCCCATGTCAGAACCATCCTTAAAAAAACCGAACTCTTAAGATCATATTTTTGATATACTTCCTTCTGATTAACTACAAACTCAGCTGATAAAATTGGATTTGGCATGTCAATAATAAAGCCACTAAACCCGAGACCATTCCATGGTCCAAGTCTCCATACTAATGTTTGACCTCGCCATGCCAATATTTGTGGATATCCATTTGTGTCTATTTTAGTAATATACACACCTATAGAAGGATCATCAGGACTCTTCCAAGATGTGAAAGACCGCTCTAAACCGGTTACCAAATCCTTCCCCATTTTCATTCCTGGCAATGATGTGTCACCAGGATAATCAAAACTTTGCCAAATTAGACTTTCATCCCTCAAAATAAGATTACCATTATCCAGAAGTCTTGCTACGACCTCCTCCGTATTATTACTCCTCAACGATATCGAATTGGATGACCAGACCATGTTGTTCCCACCATTGAAAAGCATCAGGTTTCCCTCTCTGCTAAGTTTGAAGATACCCGATGTATCGTTAATTGGTGTCTCTCTGTTTGCAACCCATACAACTGTACCCTCTGATATCTTCTTGTACCATATCCCTAAGTATCGATTCTTGGATTTACCCGGGCTAAAAAATCCTAGTTCAAACATCCCCCCGTTAGAAACAACAGTTTGACCATCTTTAATTTCTTGATTTGCAGATATTGTATCTGATATTGCATTACAATCTGATAGGAGGAGCAAGATAAGAGTAAGTAAGAAGAATACATGTCTAGAGTGGTTCTCCATTGATGTTTCTAAAAACATAATATTGTATATTGATTAGATTCAGGGTCCGTCTGGTTTGTTGGGTTCACGATTTGGATTTAAATTTTGGATTTGATCTAAGAGAGATAAAATGTATAATTGATACAATTTATTTATAATAAAATTTTATTTGAATAATTCAAGTTGAGTATAAATTTTTATTCCACCTATCTCATAGATTCCAGTCAAGGATTCATGCTATCACATGCATTTCCTTTTTCTATTTACATTAGAAATTAATAAATACTTTCTACTCGAGCTCCATCATGAACTATTTACGTTAGAACTCACTATTAAAATAATAGTTGACCCACACAAATTTTTTAAAATAACAAAAAGACAAACAAAAAGTAAGAAAAAGACAAGTAAACTCACATTGTGTCTCCACTTTGCATGTGAAACCTGGTGAAACCAAGCTTGCATGTAAGTAATCCGGTGTCCCCATTTTAAAAGGTATCGATCACTATTTTGAATCATATAAGCTCAAACCAAACTTGTAATTATTTCTTTCAATCCATTCTTTAATTCAACACCCTCGAAATAAACTGCCCCTTAATTAATGATTGAGCTTTCAGCAGTCAGGGTCAAATGAATGGAAGTCTTTCCCACAAAGCAGGGTCATTTCGCAATTGGGGGACCCTAATTTACACCTGGCATAATTAAAAGGTGTTTTAACTTTTACATGTGGGCTATGTTTTATGTATATAGATTCTACCTAGTGTTAAAGTATACAGTAAATTACAAGGTTTTCGGTTAAATCTTAGGATAATCAACAATGGTTTTATGTTCTTGATTCTTCAATTGTTTTTATTTTCAGATTTTGTACCTTATCCGGCAAAGGTGCTGTTCTTCGTTGGATCCCATGACTTTCTTCGTTGGATCCCATGACTTTCTACCACTGTTTAATTTGAACTTCCAACCACCAGTAACATCTTTCACCAATTCCGGAAGCACATCTACCATTCTGACATGACCATCTTTAGTGGAAAACTGATTTTGAAACTCTTGTACCACAAAATTGTCCCAGCTTGTTCTTTCTGGTACATTTATTGGAGTATTTCACATTGGAACCCCATATACATCATTCACTGTCTGTCTTGTTATTATGAGTGACTTATTTCCAATCTTTAAGGTATTACTATCCAGATCACAATATTTCCATCTTTTTAACACTATTTTGTTGTTCCATCGTTAAGTCTTTCATAACATATACCAATTCGAGTGGCGGATTCCTAACATATATACAGATTGGTAGTCCTTCCTATGATTCAAGTATTTGCTCTTTTTCCTTTCTGGTTCAGCACCTACAACTTCAGGCCTCTGAAAATTGATTCACAAATTGTATGAACCCACAAAAAGCTCTTACCATTTCCTTCTTGCTTGGACTTTGTTGTTACTGTACCTTTTGATGTAGTCATTGAGCCTACAAACCAAAATACAACCAAGAATAAGATTTACCACAAATAAATATATAAAAAACTGAAACATGACTCATAAGCACATCTAGCACCGAAGCATAGACAAATTACATAATCTCTTAACAGTATGAATCAAGCATTAGTGTATACCTTGTCTTACTTGGTATTGTCCTTAGATGTAGCCTCTGTAACCGCGAAAAAAAAAAAAAAAAAAAAAAAAAAAAAAAAAAAAAAAAAAAAAAAAAAAAAAAAAAAAAAAAAAACACACACACACACGCACGTTACTACAGAAAAAAAGGGTTCATAAAGTAGAAGGGTTGATTACATGAATAGAACTAATAAGTGACGCTGCGATAATGGTAAAAGAACCAACTACCATGCATTAACCACCACGCACAAATGCATTTTAAAGTCATAATCAAGTCTTGAGAATGTCAAAACATTTTCTTTACCGATATATGATTCCAAAGGCTAACAAATCTTATTCTACGCATTGCATCATTAAATTAGATACTACTCTGCAGAAAACATGTCAATGAATGACCGCCCACATATGCAAACCAACAAATATCAAAAACTGCATGTTTTAGTTAATCGAAAGTGATGTGATGTGGAAATTTTGACCCAAGTTTTTTGCGATAAAAACACATCATTAATAATACAAACTGTACAACCCACACTTTTATGAAAGTATTCTTACCGAGAAAAATTTACCCAAAAAATGCATCACACCAGGCTAAACTATCACTCATCACAAAGCTATCTCCAATCATTAATATCTCTATAACCCTCAATTTCACAGCATCAAACAAAGTATGCACAAACAGAGACAATGCCAAATGATATGAACTTGACATTATGCAAAATACACGGACACAAAATCCAGTAATGCTAAAACTTTGTAAAGATTCAAACTTTGTGTTACCAAGAAAGTGAAAAATAGTGATAAAGACATGATGATGGTGCAAGTACATTAACAACCCCCAAAAGCATTTGGCAAGCCTAAACATCTAGGAAAAGTGACCTTATATTTGATTAATGAAACCTTATTGTTCCATGGAGAAGGTGGTTGTGACAGTGCTTTTGGATAGTCTCCTCATCCGTTCTTGTTATCCGGAAAATCAAGAGTGACAAATGATATTGGTTGGTAGTTGCTACATAGACTAAAAGCCTTATTAAGTGAACCATAAGAGTGATAACATGAATAATTGCAAAAAGAAAGAGCTTGGTACCTCATGAAAACTAATAATGTGTATTATATCAATATTTGAGACTACTTTTACATATCTAACCAAGTTCTTGTCTTAATTTGATCCTACCGCATCCGTGTTTTAAGTTGTTCAATTTCAATTTCTTCACTACTTTTCTACTATATTATCAGCACCTTCGATCTCCGAGTTATCATTCAATCCTAGTACAAATCGTAAGATTATCATCCATTTATACCCGAACCCAACCAAATTCATCAAGCTTGAACGAGTAAAATAAAAAATCAAATGTACATTCATCAAGCCTTATTCAGTAAAGTAAATATGCAACTTGTTTCAATTCCTCAAGTGATTTTCCCCAATTCTGGACAATAAGGGCCTGTTTGGCTGAGCTTATGAAACGTAAGCCCATTTGGGCTTATATTTCATAAGCCCCAAATTTCTGGCTTATAGTAAATTAAATAAGCTAAATTCGAATTCATAACCCAAATTTAACAAACATGTATTTTCTCAAAACAAAAAAGTACTTGTTAATAAAAAAAACAGCTAAACTATGTAATGTGAAAATCGAATTAATTTACAAAGATTCCATCTGATTCGTTATAAAATTTATCAAAAACAAACACAAAATAATTAAAGGAAAGAAGAGGAAACTACCTTGGACTCGATCGGTGATGAATTAATTCAAATAAAAACCACAATCACTCAAGAATAAGGCCTTGTTTGTTTTTTTCATTGAAGCTCTTTTTTGCCACTTTTGTCTGCAGGTGGGCAGTCAAAATATAAATCTAAGTCCGTTTTTTTTTTTTTTCTTTTTTTTTTTTCCGAGTGGCTTAGCGGGTGTTTGTTTCGGCTTATATAGCCGGCTTTTGGCTTATTTGATTTTTAGCTTATGAAAATAAGCTCATTTTTTGTGGTCTATTTGGTTTATTTTTGTGGTAATCGGTTGGCTCTTACATGTTACTTTCTTTCACTGGCTTAATATTGTACATGTATGTACGAACCTGCCGGGTGTGGCACAGGCTACACTCTTTTTTAGATCACAAAGTGCAATTTTTTTCTTCGAAAACTGTCATTTCTTGATATGTGCAACCCCCGATAAATTCTTTTCGCAACTTTCGTTTTTTATAAACNTTTTTTTTTTTTTTCTTTTTTTTTTTTCCGAGTGGCTTAGCGGGTGTTTGTTTCGGCTTATATAGCCGGCTTTTGGCTTATTTGATTTTTAGCTTATGAAAATAAGCTCATTTTTTGTGGTCTATTTGGTTTATTTTTGTGGTAATCGGTTGGCTCTTACATGTTACTTTCTTTCACTGGCTTAATATTGTACATGTATGTACGAACCTGCCGGGTGTGGCACAGGCTACACTCTTTTTTAGATCACAAAGTGCAATTTTTTTCTTCGAAAACTGTCATTTCTTGATATGTGCAACCCCCGATAAATTCTTTTCGCAACTTTCGTTTTTTATAAACCAACTGTAGTTAGTCTGACAATTCTATGGTACACTTTTTATTTAGTCCAAAATATAATTGTAAAGAAATACAAATCCCAATAATTGGTAAACCCAAATTAATTAAATCTAATATACACCATACAAGTTACCAAACAGTAGTGCCAACTCAATTGTTCGTCTATTCCTCCCTATCCATTCGATTCCTTTAATTTATAAGTTATTGAAGCTTTCTTTAGTCTTACCTGTGGCAATCGTAATCGTAAAAAGATGTTCTTTGGGCAATGAAATTGATAAAGACAAATCTCCGCAATATAATTGGTGAAAATTATGTGAACGATGCTTTAATTTGTAACATAGAAAAAGAACTATTTGCGAAGGTTACAAATGAAGATGTAATGAAGCGCTTTCGAGGCTTGAAACGTCGAAAAGGTCAAATGTATCTTATTGATGAGTTTTTCATTTTTACGATTTATATAACGTTGAATTTTTTATTTTTATTTTTATTTTTTGGTACTTATGAAAAAAAAATGTGCAACACCCTATCGAAAATCCTGGGTCCGTCCCTGATTCTAAACCACTCGTAATGAAATGTTTTGGATTTTTCTAGATAAAAAAATCACCACTCCATATAAAGGAGGGTTTTTTTTAACTTGATCTTCCAGCTTTGATTAAAAATAAAACACGTTCCCACTATTTTCCCAAAATTCATCAGCCGTTGATCTCTTTACACTCCTTACTCATTTATTATGTCGGTCAACAATTTACAAAACCGGATCGTCCTCCTTCAATGATCCCTATCTCCTCCCTTCACATAAATATCAAAGTCGTTCCTTTACTTAATTAGATATCGAAAATTAACATGAAATACAACAAATCTACCGTTAACCCTAATTTGGTTACTGAATCCCCCCAATTTTTGGGTGAAGAAAAAAAATGTTAGGTTAAAGATTAATTATGGTTGGATGAAAAAATATTGTTTCGAGTTTATTGAGGATATCATTACTCCCGGTTAGTTTTTTTAATTCACTCTAAATATTGTTTGATTGTTTATTTTTTTTGCTTTTCAGTATAAAATTGTTATCGGTCATAAGATTTAGGCAATCTTTATTTGTTTTACGTTTTTTGTTCATCCTACATTATTTTAGCAGTAATTAAGAGTAGAAGATTTGGGAGATAGGAAAACTTATTTATGAATTTGAATTTTAAAACCAAAAACTATCCCAATTAATTGTTTACTAACAAAACTTCCTTGATTTTCTCTCAAATTTCAAAATTTAATCATATCCTTTCTTTTGGTTAACAACCGGAAATTGATGAATTTACCTAATCTTTATCTATATAAAAGGACTAATCTCACTGTAAGTCATCACATTACAATACCATTCAAATATTACCAACAGGTATATGCAAAAACAATGATTTCATATAATTTTTTATGTAGTTTTTATGCAAGTATATTGTTTATAATGTCAATACTTTTGTTATATGCCAGTTTAAAATATGGACCAACAATCACATATGATATCTCAATTGACCTCATGGTTGACGATTTTAAGATGTGGTCAGAGTCATCAGCAATGGAAAAAAGTCATCCTTTACGGAAAGCCCAAGCAAATTTGGGGTGTTGAAGTTACTTCTTCAAGATCAAAATGTTGTTTTAATTATTTCAATATATGATTACCTTAAATCATTTTAAATGTTTACTCTCTTTTATTAATGTGTTTCAGGGTAACAGGATCCAAGCCAGTAATTAAGGCTGTTCTATAGAACAAGTTAAGGCAAGGCCTTAGGCATAAGCGTCAACCGAGCGAGCCCTTGCTAAGGTCCAGAATGGAATCACTTGTGAGGATCCAAGTCGACATTTTT
>LBNU01012444.1:10638-22335 GCA_014162995.1 Artemisia annua
TCCAATCTTTTAGCCTCCATGAAGTCTGCAATCTCCATTTCATCCAATCTCTTTTTTTTTTGCAACTTCATCTTCTCTAAACTTTCTGGCAACTTCAGCATCATAATCAACTTGAGCTTGTACTCTCCTTTTAACCTTCCTTTTTGGTTGCTCTTCACTCTGCAATACTGCTTTACCCTTTTCTTTTCTTATCTTCTCAATTTCTTCCTCTGCAGTGGTAATGGTCTGACCAGCAGTGGGAACCATTTGCTCTGCAGTGGTAATATGAACTTTAGTGGAAATTGGGTCTGCAGTGGAAATATTTGTTGCAGCAGTGGAATCTTTTTGCCCTGGTTGATCGGTATCAAGTTGCTGCTGTAGAGGAATTTCTTTCTCTTCAGTATCATCCATTTGCTCAAATGCCAAATCTTTAACTCCAAAATCAAAATCAGCATCAGAATCATCTTCTTCTCTGAAATCAATTCTCCTCCCCTTGGTTTCAGCATTTGTTTTCCTCCCCTGTTTGGGAGAATTCCCAAAATCTTCAAAGAAATCTTCACTGGGTGAGGATGAAGAAGAAATCATCAACTTTGCAGTCCTCTTCTTTTACTTTAACCCCTGTACTTCATCCTTCAAGGCTTGAATCTCTTGTTTCAAAGCTGTAACATCCTTGGCATGTTGCTCCTTTACTTGTGCCAAGTCTTTCTCCAGAGATCCAACCTGCTTTGTTAATGTGGTACATAATGCCATCAATTCCATTGGTTGCTCACTGCCCTCAACACTTCCAACTGTGTTACCTGTTGGGAGAGGTGAATCATAGGGCAAAGGTTCAGATTCCTCCCTAGCAGGGCTATGTTGAAGCCTGGAACCACCACTGCTTGTTCCAACACCAAAAGGATCATGAACATGTTGTGTTGTGATGAGAGGAGATGGCTGTTTTTGCCTCCTCTCATAGGTATGAGTAACTGGTGGAGTATAATCAATAGATGGAACAGTTATTGTGGGTGTGTTTTGAGATACAACTGGGATTGTTGCATCTTCACGCTGTACTTGTGCAATTCTTGCAACCATTTGAGATACAAATGGGATTGTTGCTCTGATACCAATTGTGAAGTTTATTAAAAACTCTTAGATCGTTTAGCTCTAGGTTGTTTAGACCTTTATCTAGGATAATATCAATGTTCACAAGTTATAAAACAAAGCGGAATAAGAACAAAGATATTCAACAAGGTTTTTCCCCAACAAAGCTTTCAATTATATTAAACGTGTTATCTACAATAACAAGGATCAAACGATCTTGAAAGCTCATAAACCCTAGATGTTTTTCTATGACAAAATGTCTAGACACACAACCCTTTTCTATTGACTACATCCTGTAGTTGTACACTTCTTGCAAGCATTTGAGAAAAAAGTGGTGTAAAAACCCAATTGCCAACCTTATCCATATTTTGAAAAACTTTGGGCTTAAGGCAACGGATTTTGTAAACTCTTTTATGGGGTTGCAGTTGAAATTCATTTAACACAACTTGCACAAACCTTGGATACATCAAAAATTTTGTTGAGCTTTTTACATTGCCTTGCATACTTGTAAAAATATATTTAGACCAATTAAAAATCCTATCTTTAGCTAGACAAACCAAATGGTAAGCCATTGGTGAACTAAATTGTTCATAAGATGTTTTCTTAGGACTAAGGCAATGTAATAGAGTATGAATCAAAAATCTCCAATGAGGACAAAAACCACTCTTTTGAAAGTAGCCCTTTTGTCAGTGGTATTGTACCCCATGGATGAAAGACTTTCCCAAATTTCTGGCATAGGTAATGTGATGATACCATTGAGATCATCCAATTGGAGAATTCTTCTCAAGGATGACTCAGTAACATCAGTAGTTACCCCATCCACTATGGCTCTAAGAGCATCCACAGATTCATGTGTATCTCCATCTTCAATGGTTATTGACTCAACAGAGTTCCAAAACTGCTTGATTTGAGAGATATAGATTGTGGGATTAAGAAGTAAAGCATACCTCACATGAGTAGTGTTTAGAAAGTCCACAATCTGATGAAAAAGAGGACCACTCTTGTCGTTTGACTTTTCCAAGTTAGCCACTTGGTTGTGCTCAACTGCAAAGGTGATTGATGCCATAGTATCTTTTAATGAAAAATCAGTTGTGTTAGTATGAATTGAATAATAAACTCGCTAATTGAGAGAAAAATATATATATTGCTAGGGTTTGAGAGTTATGCGCAAGAAAGAATTATCTATGGAAAATATTTATATTTAAGAGAATAAATATAATTAGGAAAGTAGATNAAAGGTGATTGATGCCATAGTATCTTTTAATGAAAAATCAGTTGTGTTAGTATGAATTGAATAATAAACTCGCTAATTGAGAGAAAAATATATATATTGCTAGGGTTTGAGAGTTATGCGCAAGAAAGAATTATCTATGGAAAATATTTATATTTAAGAGAATAAATATAATTAGGAAAGTAGATAATCTTCCAAAAAAAGTTTACCCTAGTAATATGGAAAGCAGTTACTCTCAACGGCTAGTAAAAAGTTTGTTACTGACACAACAGTTGTAACGGCTAGTTCAACAGTGGTAAAAATAACACTGGCAGTGGCAACTGTGAACTAGCAGTGGGAATTTTTCACAAAATTTTCAAAAGCAGTGGTAAAATAAATATATAAAAATTAAACTGCTTTCTACATTGTTTTTAGCAAACTACCAACTATTAACGGATTTTATATGTCTTTACCATGAGCCGTTTGCTATGGACTAGTCAACTCTTAATCATAAATAATATGGTAAGTTGATAACCATATAGCTTTTGGTAAACTATCAACCATAAACGGATTTGTTAAGTCTTTACCAGTAGCCGTTTGCTCTGGACTAGTTGATTCTTAAGTGGATTAGACATGGTGAATCAATAACCATTTGTTGTGTATCTCAGTTATACACCTTTAATGATCAACTCCCAGCAAATATTGGTTATATACCTGCAAGTGTTAGTATAATAAAACAAAATAATCATAACCAAACTTGTTCTTAACCAAAGTTACTTGTAACCAAGCCACTATTCACAAATATCTTCCAAAGTCAACCCGATATATCTATATTTACTTTTCAACCTACCCAAATAGGTGAAAGTAAATATCTCAATAAATGAGACCTTTTAGTTGACTTGGCCTAAATAAAGTGATTCGGCTCTCCATTATCTTCACCAAAACACATCATATCTTGCACAAAGACCCTAAAAATCACCATGAGCAAACTTCCTATCATCATTGACCTCACTTCTGATTCAGACACAGAGATATTGATGTCCTCTGAGTCATCTTTAGAGGCATCAGGGTGGGCAAGTTACTTTCCACCCTATGCTTCAGCCTCCACATCCAAGAAGCCAACAAAGAAGGCTGCTGCTGAGCCTGTTGCCAAGCCAGTACCTGTTGCCCAACCTGCACCTGTTGCTAAGCATGCACCATCTCTTGAGTTCTACTCCAGCTCTTCTGATGATTCAGATGATGATGAGTCCTATTCCTTGGCAAGGGAGTTGCCAAGGGCTCTGACTAAAGCTTTGGGAGCAGCTCTCTCCAACATGAAGCAAATCTCCATTCCTGAAAGGCCTGAGAGACTACCAAGGCCTCCTCCACAAGTGCTTGGGCTTGCTTGTCCTAGAATGCAGTCAACCTTTGAGAACAAAAGGAAGAGTGCATTGAAGAACAAGCACAATTATCAAGACAAGGGCAAGAAGCCAATGGAGTAGCTTGTGTAGGGTGTAGGGATGTAGGTTGTTTTAGGTTTTATTTTTGTGTTTTGATGGTGTTTGAATGTACTCTCCTTTTAATCAAAGAAACTTTTCTTTTGATAGAAATATTTGTAGTTTCTCTGTTTCCCTTTTTCCACTGTGAGAGTAATATTAACCACTGCTTGCCTTTTTGTTTCCACTGTTTGACTTAATCTCTGCATAAAAGTTAGTGGACAAACAAAATACAAGCAAAGACATATACACACTTATACAAACATATACAACAATTTTAGTACCAAGAACCTCCCCTCAACACCAAAGACCATTAGACACAAAAATTTTGTGGATTTAGCATTCCAATACCTGTCACCAAGTACTGAAATCTACCCACATCAAGACCTTTTGTTAATAAATCAGCATAGTTATCATCAGTATGGATTTTGACAACTTGAATTAGCCTTTTCTCATAACAATCTCTTATAAAATGATGTCTAATTTCAATATGTTTAGTCTTTGTGTGTTGAACTGGATTCTTAATTATGCATATGGTACTACTATTGTCAATATAAATGATGGTATTCATGAAATTGTACCCATAGTCCAAAAGTTGATTTTGAAGCCATAGAACTTGAGCACAGCAACTTGCAGCAGCCACATACTCTGCCTCAGTTGATGAAGTTGCCACCATAGTTTGTTTCTTGCACTTCCAGGACACCAATCTACATCCAAGAAATGGGCATCCACCTGTTGTAGATTTTCTATCCAAGCTAGCTCCAGCATAATCATTATCTGAGTAGGTAACCAATTCCGTAGGAGATTCTCTAGGGTACCATAATCCCAAATGAGGATATGCTTTAAGATATTTGAAAATCTTCTTCACTGCAGTCAAGTGTGATTCTTTGGGAGTGACCTGAAACCTTGCACAAGCACATACTGCAAACATAATGGCTGGCCTTGATGAAGTGAGATACATCAAAGAACCAATCATAGATCTGTACATATGTACATCAAATGCTTCTCCACTGTTTTCTTTTAGAAGCAGATGTGTACCCCTGTCTGCAGGTGAGCTTGAGGACTTTGCATCAGTGAATTTGAACTTTCTAAGTATCTCAGCCACATACTTGTCTTGATTAATGAAGATTCCATCTGGCCTTTGTTGTACTTGAAGTCCCAAAAAGAATGTGAGTTCACCCATAGAACTCATCTTGAACTCATCTTTCATAAGCTTCTCAAAATCTTTGCACATCTCTGGCTTTGTTGAGCCAAAAATAATATCATCAACATACACTTGAACCAGCAAGATATCATTTTTGTCTTTCTTGTTGAACAAAGTTTGATTAATTCTTCCTCTATGAAACCCATTATCCAAAAGATAAGTAGCTAGGGTTTCATACCACTTCCTTGGTGCCTGATGCAATCCATACAATGCTTTAACTACCCTGTATACTTTGTCAGGATGTTCAAGGTCTTCAAAGCATGGAGGTTGTGAAACATATACCTCCTCATCAATTTGCCCATATAGAAAAGCACTTTTTACATCCATTTGATAGACTGTTAAGCCCATAAAGGATGCATAGGCTAGAAAAAGTCTAATTGCTTCTATTCTTGCAACTGGGGCAAACACCTCTTCATAATCAATACCCTCCTCCTGAGTGTATCCTTGTGCTACAAGCCTAGCCTTGTTTCTTATGACAATTCCTCTTTCATCTCTGTTGTTTCTAAACACCCATTTAGTACCAATTACTTTCATGCCTTTAGGTAAATCACAAAGCACCCAAACCTTCTGAATTTTGAACTGAAGCAACTCTTCTTGCATTGCTTCCACCCAGCTTTCATCTTCAAGTGCCTTGAATACATTCTTTGGTTCCATTTGGGACAGAAAACACATGAACAGACATTCATTTTTGCCTTCATGATTCTTAGATTCATAAATTTCACTGATAAAGCCATGAATGTCAGCCATCTTTGATTGTCTTCTAGTCTTTACAGGTGAGTTTACATCCCCTATCACATTTTCAAGAGGATGTGATTTATGAACTGTGGTATGAGGAGTTTGAGGAATTTCAATCTCAGTAGGCATATTTGATATTTCAAAATCACTGGCTTGAGCTTCCTGTGTAACTGGAGTTGAATTTTTCACTTCAGGTGTAGCAGTGGAAACTTCTGGCCTAGCAGTGGAATTAGTATTTCCACTGCTTTCAACATTCTTTGCAACTTCTGGTCTGGCAGTGGAATCTTTTGGCCTAGTAGTGGAATCTAAATTTCCACTGCTTTCATTATTTCCAGTGTTCACATTTGTTGCTTTATAAGGTTGAGCATCTCCAGTCTTTGCAACATCATCATAATCTGCATAGTTCCAAATAGGCAAAATGAATTCATCTTGATCATCTTGTTGATCCAAGCTTGGTTCATCATCATCAACAAACTCTTCTGAACCTGCAAAATCATTAGTAGATGTACCTGTAGAGATAGGCACATAGTTCATGGTATGGGTTAGAGTATCAAGATCAAATAGCCTTTCTGGACCAGTTCCTTTTACATTCACTTTGTTTTCTAGGAACTCAACATGCAAATTTTCTTCAACCTTTTGGGTCCTTAAGTTGAATACCCTAAAAGCTTTACTAACCGTAGAATACCCAACAAAATACCCTTCATCTGCTTTTTCATCAAATTTACCCAGATGATCTATGGTATTGAGAATAGTGACATGACATCCAAATGGTCTCATGAAGTCTAGGATAGGTGGTCTACCTCTAAATAAGTCATAAGGTGTCTTGTTCTTTGTTTTTACTACTAAAACCCTGTTTTGCACATAACAAGCAGTGTTAACTGCTTCAGCCCAAAAGGTCATTGGCAATTTTGAATCTGCCAACATGGTTCTAGCAGCCTCTATTAGTGTCCTATTTCTCCTCTCAGCTACACCATTTTGTTGAGGAGTTCTAGCTACACTAAATTCTCTTTTAATACCTTTTTCTCTGCAAAAATCATCCATAACTCTATTCTTATATTATGTCCCATTGTCACACCTAATGATTTTAACTTTCATATCATTTTGGTTTTCTACTTCAGTTATAAAGGTCTTAAGGATGCCAGTTGTCTCATCCTTAGTTCTAATAAAGAAAACCCATGTGAACCTACTAAAATCATCAGTTACAACAAGACAATATCTCTTAAGATTTATGCTACTCACAGATGTAGGACCAAACAAATCCATATGTAACATTTGAAGAGAGTGAGCAATAGATTTAACCAATTTTGACCTGCAAGAAGCTCTGTGTTGTTTGCCCTTAAGACAAGCAACACAGGTTTGATCATTTTCAAATCTTTTCTGAGGCAAACCTCTCACCAAACCATCTTTAACAATCTTATTTATGGTTTTGAAATTAATATGACCAAGTCTTCTATGCCATAGCATGGATTCATCCACTGTGGCCATTGCAATAAAGCAAGCATGATCATCTTTAGCAACAATGTTATTCACATCAAAGCTATATGATGAGTGTGTAAATACTCATCATTTTTGTCTTATATGAACTGCCAAAACATTCAAAAACACCCAAATATGCATCAAAATACTAAAAATATCTCAGGGTTGTGTTTTATATGTTTTAGATGCAAAATGTTTGAAAACAAATGAAAAACGAACAAAGTTTGCACAATTGGCAGTTTCAGTCCCTCAACTTTCAAAACTTGTCAAATCTAGTCCCTGAGCATTTATTTTGAAAGAAAAGTCAACCAAAGTCCTTTAGAAATCACAAGTTATCATAATTAGTCCTTTGATGAAAAGTTTCAAAAGTTTACAAGTTTAGTCCCTGAACTTTGCAAAAATGTCAAAAATAGCCCCTGGGATTAAAATCTTTTGGAAAATAACAATTATGGTTCTTGTATTTTTGGCAAAAATGATCCTTTGGTGAAAAGATTGGAGAAATTACAAGTTTGGTCCCTCAAGTTTCAAAGTTGGCAGATTTGGTCCCTAGAAGTTCAAAATTGGAAAAATACATCAAAAGGGCCCTGGGAAATTACAAGTTGGCAAGAATGATCCTTATTATTACTTTGGAAGATTGCCAAATCTAGCCCCTATATTTTTAGAAAGTTACAACTTTGGTCCTTGTTGTTTTCCAAATACAAACCAAACGGATCCCTTTTATAACAAAACCCAAAACCCAACACCTAAAACCCACTACCCAATATCCTAAACCCACTAACCCTTTACCCTTGCCTGGCCCAAAACAAAACAAGCCCAACACCAGAAACAAACCCACACACCCCATTTTATATAACCCGTCCACAGTACCCCTTCCCCCCTTCGTTCCCACTTGTGCCTGCAACCCTGTCACTCCCACCTCTCCAACTTGCTTACCCATCACCTCCACCGCCCAAACTATCACCTCCACCACCCCTATAACACCTATAACCCCTAGCCTTCACCCTAACAGACCCAATTGCAGTTTACACATTTGGCGCCAAAAATCCCATTTAAAGGCCAAGATCAATCCAGACCAATCCAATGGTCCAGAAGTGGTGGGAAAAGCTCAGAGGAACCGACAAAACCCTAAGTGGACTATATAAAGACCAAAGAAGCAGAAGAAAGAGAGAGTAGTTAGCTGTAGTGTAGATTTTTAGTTATTTTCAATGTCGTTTTTAGTGTAATATCAATTGTAGTTGTAATTTCCAGTTTAAAAAGGTTGTATTAGATATATTCAGTGTAAAAAAAATTCTTTTTAATTTAATTTTCTTTTCATTTTAAGTTTGTAAAAGTTGCATTTTGACCCCCTGTAGTTTACTTTTGCATATTTCCACTTTTTCAGTACGCATTTAGGTTTTTAGGATTATTTGTAATTCTGTGTTTGTTAATACTGTTACATTATCATTCCAAGCAATCAATAGTGTAAAATCAAATCTAAATCTTTATCTGGTTACTATTCCCAAATCACTCATTCCCAAAACGTTTCCAAAACACAATTTCAATCTCGCTGGGACTTAACGACCCGGGGATACACTGTGCTTACACCGGATCATAAATTGATCACTTTCTCCCTCATAGCTTGACTTAGTTGACCAGGAACCCTTGGTTGACTTAGTTGACTGTATGGGGCCAAGTCAAATTTTGGCGCCGCTGCCGGGGAGGTTGTTGCGTGTTTTAAAAACGTTTAAGTTTAGTGAATTTCAAAACCCTCCTTGTACAAATCACATCACTTTGTAAAAATTTTTTTGTAAAAATCTTAATCATATCAGAAAAAAGTCATTAACACTTTTCCTAAAGTGTTAACAACACCAAAAAAATCATAAACAACAAAACAAATCGTGACGTTAAATTACTTCGATTCTTTAAGATTACAACCTATACAGGTGGAATACGGAGGTTCTGACATTAAATTACGAACCGAAGAGAGACCCATTCTATCTCTCCCGCCACCCTGCGAGTAGTCTTAATGGAACGATTTCGGTTAACGAATCGATTCCAAAAATATTTCCAAAAGTTTTTTCACACACACCCCAAAAAGCCAAAAACATTTGTTTTCTTGTTAAATAAATACGTAAAATATTACCACCGCAAATCAAGGCAGAATACAACCCAACTGGGTGTATGACCATTAATAAGTTCCCAAACATAAGATTAAAACTTGCCATTGTACTCTTGTGATTGGTGTACCTTTTTCAAAGAAGACAGTCATATTGTGGTTATTGGTTTAAGTTCACTGTCGTTTTGCCTGGGTCTTGTTTTACTTGTGATTATTTTTACAAAATGTTTATCAAAAATACCAAAAATATTCACCTTTACGCTCTCACCGTTTTGATTCTTTATCCCTTACCCTCTGAAACCCTTTGATTCTTTCTATGTCTTATCCCCACCATCTTGATTGTCAATGGTGTGGTGGTCCTTATAATGGTGGTAATTGTCCTAGTTGTAGCATGGTAGAGTCAGGAAACGGGTTTGTCTATAACCAGAATCCCAATTCCTACCATCACACGACTGATTTATTCCATCAGCTCCCACATCATGTGATACCGACACACTCATGTGAATATTGTGGAGGTCCTCATCAAGGATTTGAGTGTCAGCAGTTTTCTGGTAACACTCATAATTTTAATGACCAATATCCATATAATTCACCAAACCAGACTCAGCAGTTTAACTGTTGTGAGTACTGTGGAGGTCCACATTTCAGCTCTGATTGTCAAACAAGGAACCCATTTCCTTGTAACAATTATGACTATTCGTATCAAGACCAACCTCCACAGTACCAAATGATCCAAGCAAATCCTCAATACCCGAAAGATCTTTGTCTAGTGGTTCTTGAGAAATTTAAAGAACTTAAGGAGGAGTTAGCTAATATTTCACTTCGCCATGCTCCAAGTTCTTCTTGTGCGTATTGTGGGGGTCCTCATGATGATTTTCAATGTCAACCTTCCGGTTTTGACACATCCACGCCCCCACAATTTCCAGTTATTCCAAATTCTCGTAGGAAAACTATGGCAGAATTACATGCTGAAGAACGAGATTTTGGAAAAAGCATGAAAGAATTGCTGGCTGAGCAACGAGCAGCTAAAATACGTGCCAATCTTCGCAATGCTGCTCTATTTGATTATGATGATGACAGTGATGATGAAGATAACGTTGTTATTATTCAAAAAGATTCATCAAGTACATCAGTTGAAATCCCACCAATCCAAAAATCGCAGGGAGAAAAGAATATGACTGAATTACTAGCAGTAGAACAAATGGAACTTGTAGAGTCCATGACTGCTAGTCCTTCTTAACTCCCTCAATCTACTGTNGAAAGAATTGCTGGCTGAGCAACGAGCAGCTAAAATACGTGCCAATCTTCGCAATGCTGCTCTATTTGATTATGATGATGACAGTGATGATGAAGATAACGTTGTTATTATTCAAAAAGATTCATCAAGTACATCAGTTGAAATCCCACCAATCCAAAAATCGCAGGGAGAAAAGAATATGACTGAATTACTAGCAGTAGAACAAATGGAACTTGTAGAGTCCATGACTGCTAGTCCTTCTTAACTCCCTCAATCTACTATTATCACACCCGAGATTCCCACTAACTCTCTAAACATGGGGGATGAGCATCTTGACACTGTTCCTGAAAAGGAATCGGACGACTTCATAAAGTCTAGTGTTGAGAACCTTGTCCCAATCCCAAGTGAGTCACAGGGAATTCTTGAGCATATGTGTGATTTCCCTTCCCCTCTTGAGTGTTCAAAAGATCAATTTGAGACTTTCTCCGATTCTAACGATGATTGTACATCTTATGGAGACATTGAATATGTTGAGGCATCACTTCTACATTCTGATGCTAATCCTCTTCTTGAGGAGTGCGCCGATGAACTCACTCACATCAATCCACTTCCATCGGGAAGTGATGATGATCTCTTTGATGTCGAAACTGATCTGGGAGAAATTGAAAGTCTCTTATATCATGATCCATCACTCAATTCTCATTCCAACATCGAGCTTAGTGATTCACATACTGATGACAATTCTTTATCTTGTAGAGACATCAGTTATGTGGAGGAATTACCCTCTGAGCTCGTCAGTCCAGAAGAGAATGTTAATCACCCTATTCCCGAAGCATTCAAAACAACTTTCACTAATCTTCTTTTTGAATTCGAATCTGAATTCACTTTAATTTCTGATAATCCACTCTTTGATATTCAAAACGAGGAAAGTAATGAGTCCGTAATGGAACAAGGGTTCACAGATTTCCATCATGTGAATAACTCTCTTCACAAGGAGTTCCCCGGTGAACTTACTCACCTTAATCCTCTTCCACCAAGAATTGAGAATTCAATCAATGGGGTATTTGAGCAAAATGATCTACATCATTTGTTACCCGAGATTGAATCATTTACTTTTGAGGATTTTACCGTGGTTGATATATCCAACTCATTCCTCTCCGAGGATAAAATCTTCAAACCCGGTATATTACCTTTTGAGGAAACTCA
>LBNU01012444.1:51636-74305 GCA_014162995.1 Artemisia annua
AAAAAAAATATATATATATATTTTCCATTTTTGTGTTCTTGTTTTATCTTTTGCAGATTACTATGAAGACCAATTTGGGAAGCACAGCTCTTCATGCTTTTTCATTTGCCGTTGGGAAGTTACTCTCTTATTCTGCTAATATTTTTTCTATTTTATTTTTATTTTTCTTTTTCAGTTATAAACATTGAGGGGAATGTCCAACTTAAGTGGGGGGGGGAGTCAAATAGTAAAAATACTATCCCAAAAAAACTGATTATATGACTAAACCGTTTTAAAACTTAAAAATTATATGCTTTTACAAGTTATTAAGGAATATCCACTTGGATTGACACTATAGCTAGACACAATTTCATCCACCAACAAATGTGAGATTCTTATAAGCCTTTATGAGTGTATATCTGCTACACTTTCTCCAAACATATGAGTGAGCCGACGATTTAAATTAGCTCTAGAACTTGCACTTATTCATCAATAACGAATGCCGCAGTGAGATTGCATTTCTTATGCTTTATAGATAATTTTAGATGATATTGAGGCAAACTTAGGATTTACACCAAAAAGCCATCCTATGAAATCATAATCTAGTTGACTACACTGGTCACTAGTATATTAAAGATCCTTGAATATTGATGTGTTGCAGCTGTTTAGTTTATCCTTCTACAAATCCTATAAGAAACAACAAAGAAAATTACCCATGCCTTGTTCATGCCTTTAATCCCTAAAGCCAAACCGAAAAAGTCCTCATTGATATCATTGTCTGGTGCTTACGCCTTGTCAGAAGTTGTCTTTGTGATTAGTGCAAGCCTATGGTAGCTATTTAGTCGTGTCTGTGCATATATTGAGTGAACTAAACCCTATTCGAGTGAATTGTGTGAATCATTTAAAATAATCCTTCGTGAGGTGTTTTTAGTTATGTGTCAATGCCTTTCTAACAAAATAATAAATCTGATAATATATCTCCATGATCACAAAACAAACTTAATTTTCTCTCCTGATTGCTTGAGGGCAAGCAATAGCTAAGTGTGGAGGTATTTGATAACGCTCTAATTATACATATTTCTTGAGCATTATTCTATATGTTTTATGATCATTTTACGTGAACTTTTGGTACTTAATAGCATAAAATGAATGCAAGTTCACTCTTGGATGGTCTGAGCATGAAACACCTAAAAACCTACTATTTCGCCACTTGAAGTGAATAAATAATGAAGTCTTCCATGATTAGCTTTACATGCAAGCCAAGTGCACGGGTTTTACAATTAAGTGCGCCGCACTTACCTCTCGGTCAAAGGAAGTCAAATAAATAAAAGTGCGCCGGTCTTGCAAACTATGTGCGCCGTACTTCCCCTGTATTTATGAAGCTTTGGCGCCAAGAAAATAAGAAAGTGCGCCGCACTCAGAAACTAAGTACACCGTACTTCGCATACCAGATTGCCTATAAATAGAGATCATTTGCAAGCATTTGAACACTCCACTCTATAATCAATTTCACAAAGTTAAGTCCAAAGTAGTACGTGATCCAGAGCCAAGTTACAGGGGTGAACGAATCAGAATAAGGGGTGTTAAATACTTGTTGGTGTCGAATTCTTGGTTACTTATGACACTTGTGTAATCATTTGATCAATCCAATCTGTATGTCTCTTGTTTATCATTTACTCACTTCTATTATTATGAACTCATTAGCCATGAGAGGCTAAACCTCTTGTGATTGCTTGGATATGTGAATATAATAAAGCGACTTATGATTATGTTTTGATCTCTACCAATTTCGAGTTTATATTGTGAACTATTTCATTTCTAGTCTTATTACGTTTGCTTATTGAAACTGGTTGAATATAATATGTTGGGATCGGTCGAAAGAACCAACGTGTTAAACGCAATTCTAGGAACTTGTCTGCGTTACTAGTCTTTGAAAGGAGAAATCCACTTAGAAGAATCAATAATAACCTAGACTTGATATGAAATACTATTTCAAGAGAAATCACTTAATGGGTAGATATGAATCTTGAATTGAACCTACGAGTTATGAAATTGCTCTTTTGACGAAAATAGCTTTCTTATAAGTTGTGTTCCTTTATCAAACTGAGATCAAACATAAACATTTTCACTAGATTATCTAAGCTATCCAAGCAATCATTTGTCTTAATATTTGAATTCTTTTTATTTCCTATGATCGTTACTTGTCTACTTTTACTAATTGTTATACTTAATCTGAATGAACTAAGTCCCTGTGGATACGACCTGGTCTTACCTTAATCTAATACTACCAACGGGGGTTATACTTTACCCGTGTGTTTGGTTTATTAAAATCGGTGAAACTAGTATTATAAATTTAAAGCTTTCCTTACACATCAAGGCCCGATATCATGTTTAGTGTCTGCCTTTGTGCTCGCTTTCAAGAAGATCCCAAAACTTCTCATTTAGAAGCGGTTAAGCGTATCTTCCGATACATTAAAGGCACTATGCATTTAGGATTATGGTATCCTAAGGGGACCGGCATAGAAACTATAGTTTATGCCGAATCTGATCATGCGGGAGATTATGTGGATCGAAAAAGTACTAGTGGCATTTGTACCTTCATGGGTTATTGCTTAACTTCTTGGTTCTCTAAGAAACAAACGGCACTAGCTATCTCCACAACCGAAGCTGAATATGTAAGCACCGGAAAGGCATGTCAACAAACACTATGGATGAAACAAGCTCTCGTAGACTATGGCATTACACTTGACGATATTCCAATCATGTGTGATAATAAAGGAGCAAGCGATTTAAGTAAAAACCCCGTGCAACACTCTCGTACCAAACACATTGAGATTCATCACCATTTTCTTAGGGATAACGTACAAAAGGGTAACATATCTATTGAAAAAGTTCCTACGGAGGAAAACATAGAGGACATTCTCACTAAACCCCTTAAGCGTGAACCATTCTTTTATCTTCGTTTAGGATTAGGAATGATGGAACACATATCTTCTTAGATGTCATAGTAAGTTCATTTCTTCTAATCTAAGTCTAGGATTCTTTTGCGCACAAAAATTAGAATTGGGGAAGTAATTATTTCATTAAGAACCATTATTGCATGATAATAGGAAAACTTGATTTTGTGCATAAAAACCCCAATTCATATGTTCAAAATCTTCTCACGAATAGGAAAATCAAATTTTCTTGCATTGTTAATCCAATTCAAAAACGTTTTTCCATGCATGTACGATGCGCTCAAATCCTTTATCGGATCATGTAACAAATATGTTATCCGGCATGGAAAGATGAGCAAGATTGAACTTAGGAGACTTTGGATTATCTCTTAGGATTTTCTTTCTTTAGAGTCGAGATAATCGCATCTCCACATATGTTTCATGTAGGCACACACTAGGAAAATTTTCTGAAAACTGGCAAACCTACTGGTGGCGGTCCCTTATCGACCGACGGTTCCCCAAACGATAAAGGACCGTCCACCTAATTACGGCACCGTCCATTTATTTTTGTGTCGCAACTTCCTTGCTTACTTTTCTGTTCCTGCATGTTTGACCAGCCTACCCTTAGGTCTTATACACCTTTTTTATTTGCTTAAACATAATTTGAACTAGTTTAACCAATCATGCATGCTTTGCTATTCTTGCAATCTTCCTCATCTACTTATACCCTCACCTCCTCCATCAATTGTCATGGCATAACCTTCCTCCTTCTCAATGTCATCCAACAAAATGTCATCTCCTAGAAAACCTAGAATATCGGTCAAACCCATATGGAGGAAGAAACAAAGCCTTGGCAATTTCATGAACCACTCAAACAACTCAAACAATCACCATGCTAATTACAATCCCTCATCACATCATGAGGCATCATCTTCATCATTTTCATTCTTTGCCTCTCAACCACAAAATGGACCTCCATCCACTCACAATGAGCATCCGAACCCGACTCCTCAAGATCATCCATTACCACCTTTGTTACCAACTCCAATGCCAAATGTCAACTCCCTACACTCCATCAAGGCTCAAGAATTATCAAATCTTGTTGACTTGAGCCTCCTCAATATCATCCTATCCCAAAAACTTCATCCTCCAACAATGTCTCATCCCATTCTTACCCAAGTGGATGCCCATGGGGGTTATTGTGCTTGTTGCATTTACAACCACAACCACTTTCAAAAGATGAAGAATGATCTTGACTACATCATTTCCATTCTCTTGCCATCCGGGTTTCTACAACCCTTACCCAAAAACTCATCTCCACCATGCCCTCGCAAGTTCTAGAGAAGCATGCATGCTCACAAATAAAACCGAACTTAACCTGAGATATCCTAGAAGATTAGACTAGGATTATGAATGTAGACTCATGTTGTAATTGTCATATGAATTACATTCTTATTTCTTAATGAATGAACTAGTTTATGCATATCTTTTTGCTTACTCGTTCCAGGTCACCTTTCTGCTGGCGATCCCATATCTTGGTGGCGGTCCCCGATATATAACGGACCGTCCACTCCTTTAAGGGACCGTCCACAGTATATGTACTCCTGTCCATTTTTATTTTGTATGCAGGATTTCTATGTTTGCTTGCATGTTTCTTCTAACTTTTTGCAGCCAAATTCCATCGATCGATTCCCGATGGTCCTCATAAAGGGGGAGCAGCAAGCTAGGGGGAGTCATCATGATGCCATCGCCTTCTTGACGAAGCCTTTTTGATGCTACAAAAAGGGGGAGAAGAAAACGAAAACGAAACTCGTTTTAAAAACTCATTAATGCCTAGTTTCATCTAAAATGAGTTTATATTTTGTAATCATCGAAAAGGGGGAGATTGTTAATACAAATAATGTCAAAAACGTCATTTGCATTATTCGGTCTCTGCTAGTTTTGATAATCACAAAATACAAACACACGTTACGTAAAACTACGACTAATAAGTTTTTGATCGAGAAAACTCGTTTTCGTCTTCAACATCACTTAAGGTATGTATAAACATCTACTAACTTGTGTATGTGATCAAAGGACTTATTTTTCATCAAAACTTTACATTTTTATGTCACAAAACATTTTTACAAAAGTATTTTTGTATAATTTAAAGAAATGTTTTATTAAGAAAATGTTTTCAAATTTCAAATTCATAACAGCCATATTTACCGCTCAAAACCGACAAGAATTTTTCACCAGATAAATTTTCACCACGTCAGGACAAAAATGGAAGCGTCTTTCGGGACGGTCCCTTAAATAGGCCGGCGGTCCCTTAGTGATAAAGGACCGTCCGGTATTTAAAGGACCGTCGTCTCAAACCTGGCGTCTATAAATACAGAACTGTTCTCTTTCAGAAAACTTCACCTCTTATGCACTAAAACTTTCTGTATTCCCAAATCCTTTCCAAATTACAGTCTTTGATCACATTATCGGGTTCTTAATTGTCGACAAGTGATCACACTCATCATTCCTCTAAAGTACAAGAGAAGAACATTCGTTGTAATCAAGAGACGAAGTGTTGAAGAAGAGTCTTTCTCATTTCATACCATTGTTGCGGATCCATCATCTCTTTTATTCATAGTTGCTTGTATGTAATAGGACTTGAGTGCAAGTCTTATATTGTGTGTTATGTTGTATCGTGCCATCGTGTTGGTACGAGGTGTGAAGCCACGTGGGCTTTGATAGATTAATTCTAGCTAGGAATAGGACTCGACATTCCGCTTAGTCGTTAAACTTGGTGTAAGCTTGTGTAAGGTTTGTTCCGCCAAAAGGGAGCGTGTTGATATAGTGTTTGTGAAACTCTCGAGTGTGAGACTCGAGGAGTGGAGTAGGGGCGAAGGAGTGAGCTTCGTGGCCGAACCACTATAAATCTCCGTGTGCCGGTTTATCTTTCCTTTCTTTATCTTTACGTATTTACTTGTTATTGCTTATAATTATTGTTGAATTGACTTCACATAAAGATCGAATCGAATCTTTTTCATAAACACAACTTGTAAAGTAAATTTTCTAAAACGTAATTAATAACGGTGAAACTATTCAACCCCCCCTTCTAGTTTCTACACCTTTCTCCACTCATAACTAGATACTTAAAATCCTCATTACTTAAGTCCTCATCAGAGTACAAACCTAGCAATCTCCCGGACTTCCATAGTTTAACTTCATGCTTCTTATTTCCTAGCCTGAAATCGAGAAATTTGTCTGTCATAACCCCAATATCAGTGACTTCTAGTTTCATCCTCTTGGAACATAAAAATTCAAGGCACCACTCTTTATATATTGGTTCCCTAATGTTGAATGCCCTTTTCCACATTCTCGATGTTAATATCTTTTTGTTCCATAAAATCGTAATGAGGAACATATCTTCAAATAAATCATGACAACCTAGCTCTTCCAATGCCTTCCAATTGATAATTCTAGGGGAATGGGTTACCCTTCCACCAATGGAAAGAAGAATGACACTGTAAGATTTCCAAACCATCGGATCAACCCCTCTCCATAAAAGATTAGGATGACATTCCAGAATTGGCATTTGTTCCTTCTTTCTGGTGGCTTCTATGGTTCTGTTTGTAATGCTTGATCCTCCTGCAACATCCTTAAAGAAAAACATTTGGAAAACATGCTGCATTAGTCATTAGTACACATTTGTAAACCAATCATAACCGAATGAGCATCTCATAGTAGAAATCTTAAATAAACGTTAGTATAAGAGTATTTAAACCAATGCTACGTATGATAGAAGCCCCTAAGTTAAAATTGCAAAATTGCCAAAATTCTTAACAATCGGCTCCAACCGATCGGCTGGAGTGTTTTGGTCTGCCTGACCGATCGGCCTGCTCGCGCAACCGATTCGGATGGCCAAAACTGCAAATGGCAAAAGCCATTGTCGCCTTATAGGTCGATTCCTTCCAACTCTGATTCACTTCTATTTTCCATTTGAACACTTAGGTCAATTTCTACGTCCTCAATTCGTTCCTACATTAATCCCAAACATCTCCAATGATTTCATAATGATTCCTAGAACACTAAAAAAATTTCAAACACAAATCTGTAATTGGTGTCCTAATCAACAATGTAGTATTATAAAATCACTGAGAATCAATCATATATCATCTGGGAATTATCAATTGCAAACTAATTGGAATCAAATTTTCTACCTAATTGAATCCGAAAATTCAATCATCTAATTCTCTTCATAAAATTAGTCAATCAATGTAATTCTTTTGCAATGTGTTCCTCTATCAATTACCCATCTAATCCTAAAAGATTACATCTTAATTCGAAATCTATCAAAAATCCCCATATCGTGACCTAATTTGATATATCCGAATTAAAACCTAATTAAACCAAATTGATGATGATACTTACTTGTTTTGGAGCCATCGATGTTTTTTAAACTCTCCTGCAACCTTCAATTACACTTATGTGGTCAAATTTTTGGACCCAAGTTGGTGGGTTTGGTGTGTGTGTGTGTGTGTTTGTTTTTGTGATTTTTGAATTTTTGGGTATAAATCACTTACTCCAACCGATCAGCTTAATTCCCAAACTGATTCGTTTGTGTTTTTAGCAAAAAGGCTATATTCTTTTCTACTAAAGTTTGGTTGGGTAATAGTGACAAGTAAAAATGTTTTTTACTTCAAAAATCCATGTTTTAATTGATAAAAATTAACAACACAACACTTTGTCAACTAACTTGTCCAAAATTATTACTACTTAAACTAAAACTAAAAACTAAAAACTCAAACTAAAAACATAAACTTAACTTCATAATCATAATAACCTCAAATAAGTCTTAAAACCTCAAACCATACTAAAGAAATTACCAAAAGCAAATATTGAAAATAGAAAATAGAAATAGTCTAAAATGCATTAATAAAAAGAGACAAAGCTTAGCACAAGCTTGTGCTTTATTCTTTCAATCTTCTTGTTTTTCTTCACCCTTGGAAATACTCGTGCTTGAGTATATCTTTACTTTGAAATTTTTCCGAAAGCTTGTGATTGGTTTTTTGTGTCTTAAACTTTCTCACAAAGTTCCTTCCACTTGGGCATCTAATGTCAAACTTCACATACCACTCTCCGTCTCCATCTTTCTTTTTGTATATACTTCAACCCTCGGGTCCCCATTCTTGATTCTTAAATTGAATGGGCAAAGATCCAAGAAAATCTGTAAGTTTCTTAAAAACAAAAACATTCTTAAAAGGGTTAAAGAAAGCCTCCATTGCTAGATTTCTTTCCATTTCATCTTCTATTTCGAAGAATGTTGGTGCAACCGGTCCATACTTTGGCCTTCCATCTTCATCACGACCTACTTCAAAACATCCTAAGTAGTCTTCTTCCTCATCCATTTCATGCACCTCTTTTGCTACCTTACCTCTTGGTTTAGGATAGTAAGCACGTTTAAAAACTCCATCATCAATGGTTAATGTACCACGACCCATATCAATGATAGCCCAACAAGTTCTTAGAAATGGTCTTCCCAACAATAGAGGTAAATCTCTATCCACTGGAGTATCTAACACTAAAAAGTCCGCAAGAAAAGCTTGGTATCCAATTTGTACTCTTACATTTTGTACTTCCCCCATAGCTTTTGCTTGTGAGTTATCCGTCATGGTAAGTTTAGATTAGTTAGGTTGCGGGTTACTAAGTCCTAAATAGGTATAAAGCGGGTATGGAATCACACTAACGCTTGAGCTGGTGTCAGCTAATGCATACATGGGTGTAGTTCCATTGACTCTAATTGGCAACACTAAATTCCTCGGATCACCCTTCTTGTTTGGAAACCCATTCTCTATAATCCTATCTTTCTCCTCTTTATCAAAATTCTTATCCTCTAGCTTAGCCTGTGCCATCATTACCGCATCTAACTTCTTGCAATAACTCATATAATTGTTCAAGACATCCATGACAGGCTTTTTCTCCCTAAGCTCATTAAATTTTTGTTCCAAGTTTTCTAGGATAGCTTCTTTTTGCTCTTGAGTTAGTAGTGTGAAAGTAGCTTTTGGAATGGGTAGTGTTGTAGATTCTTCACTCTTTGTAGGTGAGGGTCGGGTTAGCTTATTGAGATTAGTTTTCTTTCTACTGGCTTTTCCTATCTTTACTACCTCTACCTTCTCTTCCTTGACCACTTCCATGCTATCACATAACTCCGCCAACATTATGTCAACCTCTTTGTGCTCTTCTAACTTGGTAATATCATTTCTCATTTCCCCAAGTGCAAAGTCTAATTGGCACTTAGAAGTAACGAGAAAATCTCTCCCAAACAAGACTTCCGGATCATCCTTATTTTCGTAATCAATAACAACAAAGTCAACATTGAATGTATGACCATGGATGTCAACATGTACATCTTTTACTTTCTTTCTACCGTATTCCTCATAATCAAGCCTCACATAACCAAGCTTATCAAGCATATTCTCGGTAATGTGATTGTCACCGTATTCCATGTTTAGTTGAGCATCCCAAGCCTTAATACCTACCACACCACAAGGCGTAGAAAACCTCATGAATGGTGAATCAAACTCTTTTGGGGGTGCTTGTGTAAACACTACAACTTTGTTCCTTTTTAGCCCACAACTTGATTTTCTCCAACAACTTCCAACTTCTCAAGATCTAACTTGTTATCCTCTAGCATATTACCAAATCATTCCAAGGAATCTCCAATATCTTGGAATATTTCTTCAAGGTTCATAAGATATTCTGAATCTTTGCTAAAGTTTCCATGCTACTTAAGCAAACAATAACTATAACAAAACCAACAAAACACAAAATCCAAATCATTAGCGTTAAGGGTTAGTTATAATCGAAACGACACTTTTAATGTAAACAAATAAAGTAGCTAAACAAGATTAAACATTCAAAAACATTTAACAACTAACCTAGACATCAATTCAAAATTTACAAAAATTGTTCTTAGTCTGCTCCAGCCGATTCGATTGGAGACACAGCCGATCGGCTGGCTACATACCATATAGAGCAAATCGTCCAGCCGAATCGGTTGCGGGCACAAACCGATCGGCTAGAAAGGTTTTCCAGTCAATTTTTTTTGACTCTTTATTGATTTTTAATAATTATGAATGAAAAGTAACTCTTATTAACTACTTAAAAATGAAAAGATTAAACTAATAATTAATAACTTGATTAAACACTTATTTAACTCTAATAAGTATTAATTAATTCTAATTACCCAAAAAATAAATGTAAAGACTCTTCATTAAGAATTCTGAATCTACTCATTAAACTCAGAAATGAAACAACTAACAAAAATAACTAGATAACAAATTAAAATAAAATAACATAAAATGAAAATTAACAAACTACGAATAAACATAACATCTAATTAAGCAACTTATCATTATTCTTATCTAATAAACATAAACTAACAATAACTAATCACAAAATACCAAAGAAAAATAAAAATACAAAATGTTTACCGAGAGCTCCAACCGATCGGTTGGATCTCCAACCAATGGAGATCCAACCGATTCTATTGGTGTACTTTGGTGAGTAAAAACCCTTTTTTTTAAATGAATTTTCTAAATAAAACACTTATTAAACTATAAAATCTAAATAAATCTAATCAAATCTCCGGTAGCGGCGCCAAAAACTTGATGTGCTTGAACGTGTGCAAGTTTTAAAAATTTTAAAACATGATTCTGCCGATTATCTATTTAACACATATTAGCATGTATACTCGTCCGTAATAATAAAGGTGGATAAGTCGAGATCATCCCAAGAGATTTGTGGTGAAAGTAGATAAATATAGCAAGCATTTTTAAAAAGGAGTGTCGATCCAATTTAACAAAAATCCAAAAGTAACTTCAATTCAATCAATTAAAACATATACTTGTGTAGAATCCATAACTATGTGTATAGAGCATTAATATTAGTTTGGTTAGAAACTTGTAATGATGCACAAATCTTGTGTAAATGACCTTATAATCAATGGTTTGTATCATGAAAATCATTTTAAGAATGCCAATTCCTTTGGAATCCATTTGTTTGAAAATATTTCTTATCTAGTTAATTCTTACGAATCCTTTCGGCCTTTTCTCATGATGAAATTGTTTCAAGTCTATTTTAATAAGCAAACATGATGGTTGTCACACATTCTCCGTACTAATTCGTGCACTAATATTTTGGAATAAAAACATAAAGAAATCCTTTCGGCCTTTTTATCCTTTACTATGTTTATTAACAAATTAATCAAGACTAGATTTTATTCTAACTAACTCAAAAGATAAGAAAGACTTTCATGAAATCATCTAGATAAAAATGCTCATACAAATGTTCACATCATTCCCCACAAGTATACCAACAATTACTCTATATTACCAATCATAATAAAACACAAGTAACAAACATAACTTTCAATAAAAATTATAGAAACAATATTTCATTGTAAAAGAACAAGATATACCTATCTTAGAGTTACAAGAACTAGATTCATGGAACTATAGCAACCACGCTCCTCCAATTGCCAAATCTGAACCATAACAACTCCAAATGAGAACCAAACACTTGAGACTTTAACTCAATACTTCTCTGTACTTTTTCACAGGACTCTTAGTATTTTGGGCAAGATATTTTGTAAGTAATAGCTTTAGTACAAAGTCTATTACCAAATTAAGGTGTCACACTAATGTATCTAGCCTAGGATCCTTTAAATAGTAAATAAGGGACTTATTCATCAAGAAAATGTTCCAAAGGAGTTATTAACCGGAAATGATTGGCATCCAATGAATAATATGAAGTAAAGCCATCATTTATTCAAAAACTGTAACTGCAACCTTGTCCAAACGAACGGTTTAAGCTCCAACCGACCGGTTTCCTTCTGTCCAGCTCCTCTAGCCGAATCGGATATGGGCTCCAGCCGATCGGCTAGAGGCCTCATGCACATACATATTTGCCTTTTTCTCGTTTTGGTTGGTTGCATGCTTTATCCTCGATCGTAGCACTGAATTCTTCTATAGAACTTGAAATTTTCTTGATATAGAAGCATGGAAACATTGGTTCTTTCAAATCACTAAGTCCTTGCGTGGTTTCTAACGTTGCTTTAGTCTCAGGAATCTAACTTCTTCAATTTTTCCACTTTTCTTCATCTTTTCCTGTATTTGGCTACATTTACTTGCATATACACATTTTCACGATTAAGTAATATGTAAATATAACCAAATATGATGCACAAAACTAACGATAATGCAACTAAAAACATGCTCATTCTGAGCGTTATCAGACCCCTTAAAAAGTTATGTTTTAAATCCTTATCACTGACAAATATCTTTAGGCTCTGAAAATGACTTTTCATCTTAAGCCATGCAGACGAACCAGTTTCACTTATCAGATACAGCCAGAGTATTTCTTCAACATGCTTGCAAAGTGTATCCTTGGAGCTGGCTGAAGTACTCAGCCACCCTTAGGCGGGAATAATTTGAGCTAAAGCAAAAGCGGAAAACCTCTTGGGAAGATAAGGACTCAGTATAGATATTATAATCCTTTTAGGTTCATAATAATAATAATATTAGAAAAGTTATATTTCACTTTTCCCATTTTTACGTAAACTTCGTACATTTTACGTTTTATGCTTTTTAAACCTACATTTTCAGGTTTTAACAGCGATTACACACTCCGTTAAACTTACCACCCATTTAATATACTTAGATAGAGTATATTGATATATTTTAACATTTTTACAAGTTTCATATTTTTATGATACACGGCTTTAAGTTCAATGATTTAAATACTTACTGTTAGCGATTACCGGAACCAAAACTCACTCCGTAAATTAAGATGTTATAAACCTAACTAGTCATCCACCATAATATATGTGGTCGAATTACATGGTGAATCACCAAGCATTGGTGGCTTGGTGATGAACCATAGAACAATTAGGCATATATGTGTAACATTATGAACCATTAGTCCATTTTTAATTAATGTGTAACATTTTTAACCACTAAATAGCATGATAACTAACCTCCTCTTCATCCTATAAATAGCAAGCTCATTTCTCTTCCTTTTTACTCCAAAAATCCAGCCATAATAATATTATAGAAGAATCCATGCTTTGATTTCATGTTACAAGTCCTAAATCATTGTTGAAGCTCTTATCAAACTCTACATGATCCTAGTTATAAGTTTCTTGATTCCATGGTTGATTTGAAAGATACACAAGGTGATTAGAAGAAGATTATAAGTATAATTTCAAGAGATCCTAAGTTGAATTCAAGAGTTGCAAGAGTTGTGAAAGCTAGGGTGTTGTTGAAGGATTTAAGTTATTGATCTTGTTCTTTTCCTAGTTTCCCTTTTTAAGGCCAAAAGATGTTATACTTAAGCACATCATTATTCTTTGATTTTTTTACTTGTTTTAAGCTATATTTGTTAGTTATATTGATCATGTTGTACAAAACACAAGTAAACATTTATATAAACTTACTTATGACTTTATGTGAAACTTTAAGTTAGTAAACTAGTGCAACAAGTAGACTTGTGCTATAAAATAGAAAAGACCATGAACCTAAGACCTTAAATAAATCTATAAAGTTATAGAGGAGATCAAAACAAAAACGTAGCAATTCGAATCAACTAAATCGGACTTATGGTTTGAAATTTACGCCTAGATAAGTTACTAAAAGGAAATATCGATTTTTGTCAATAGTAAGCTTTCCAGATTTTGAAATGCAATTTTAACCACTTTAAAGTCCGAATCATCAAAAGTGTAAAACACAAACGTTATCTGGAATGCCATGTTACGTCTACCTCTACGAGATCTTGGCCTGAAAATGCACAATGAGGGCTGGGCAGTGCGGGCTGTTTACACCCGAAACATAATTTTTCCAAAAATCTTTTCTCATTCGACCTAGTTCCCGAGCTTGATAATTTAGCAAACTTCACTACTAATCTATAAATGTCATTTCCATAAAATAAAATCATACACTTGACCCTCGGAATAGCGTTTTCTCAAATGACGAAAATAATGATCGTTTTACCTTTTTTTCCGCAACTTATAACCAAAAACCATTTTGACCATATTTATGAAATGTAACCCTTGTAATCCACCAAGACTTGTACAAAACCCTTAATCGAAAGATGACGCCACTAATTTCGCCAACCATAAGACCATTTTAAAACTTACGTGTAAATTATATGTTTTAACTAAAAACGTACCACGTTACTAGGGAGCTTCATTTGAGGGGCTTCATTTGAGTAAATGTATCGAGGAGTTGCTGGATTTACGAATTAAAGTGTCCTAGCTCCTCAAACGTTTACTACATGACCTCTGAATTATGATGGCCCGAACAGTAGTACGATATTTAAACTAAACACGTTTTATAAGCAAGTAAACCATTACAACAACAAGCACGATTGCTATAAACTACTATGTACAACACGTGGGGGCGTGTACGTCCTTCCCCAACTCTATAAGCTCCTATCTCTTCCTATGACGACACGTTTAGTATCCTATCATGGCCTCCTTAATAGTCACTTATGCATTAAAAACAACCAATAAAACCGTAGTACACATCCGATTACGTTTCCCAAGACGTTCAAGCCTATTCCATATAGGAGGTTGGCCAGTTTTCTTGAGCCTAACGCGAGTCGATCAATTAAACAAGAGACAATAGGAAGCAAGAATTATAAACTAAACCAATTAGATTCATTGAGAAACAATGAGATCTAATTAATTATAAACAAGTTTCATACAGTCATAGGTAAACACTAGGTGAATTAGCAAAGCATAATCAATGAAGAGCAAGCAACAATAATAATGGAAGACATAATTAAGATAGAATCAGTAAACCAATACAAGTTGTTTATGGAGTGATTGAAACCCTCTAAGTTGCTGGAAAAATACTTACCCTAACCCTAGAATCGGACTTAGGGTTTGGGGCTTACAAAAAGTGAAGTTATGAGGTTATATTTATAGGCAATCTTTCTGTCGGCAAGGTCTGACGGCGTCAGCCCGTACAAGCGATGGCGTCAACACCTTTTTTTCACTAAATTGTAGATCTTTTCGTCCTCTTCGTGTGGGCTTTTGAATCACTTAAATCCGAGTTCGTATGAAGATTTTAGGGCCAAAACAGTAACAGCTACTCCGCGCGCAAGTTGTGATTGTCTTGATCAACATGTGACGGTTTCACTAGGGTTTCTTCTTGTGCAAGTCATCATTCTGACGTCGTCACTCTATATCTTCTGATTTCTTCAGGTTGAGTCCTGACGCCGTCATCTTCAATGTCTTCTGGGCCGTCTCGTGTATCATCAAAGCCAGACGGCCTCAACATATTTGCACCTGACGCCTTCAGGTACAATCTTCCAACTTCTTTTATGGGGTGTCACATATAAAATTCCACCGCTTTCATCAAGTGACGGCGTCAGCATCCAAAGCCTGACGCCATCAGGTGTAAAATCCTGACTTTCCTTGGTTTCTTGTTTTCTTCATTCTTGAGCATAAAAACGTCCAAAAAGCTCCAAAATGCTTCATATTCAAGAAATCACGTTCCAAGTACCTAAAATGATAAAAGAAACGATTTGAGGCAATATTTGACCATAAATTCACAATTTAGGGCTTAAATGACTCCCTAAAAGCGTAACAAATAAATCCTTATCAAATATCCCTACACTTGGGATTTGCTTGTCCTTAAGCAAATGAGCTTTTATACCAATTAAAATGCAAGTTAGGGGTCATTTAACATTAATATAAAAGTCATTACAACAAATTATCATTCCACCTTAATCAAAATAAGCACGGAAATTATACACTAGCACCTCACAATAAGTGTTTGGATACTCTCATCTCTCGGTTGTCGTAAATCTATATATCATAAATGGAAATGGAAAAATATCACTCATTACCTGTCATAGCAAATAGATTACCACAGGCTTGGGAAATGATCAAATCCTCCACCACTTTGGCGTAAGCACCTAGGATAAACTATCAAAGAGGTCTTTTAAAAGGGTTGTAACGTTAGGTGTAAGGGTATGGAAAACACGGTTTGTTAGATAAGGGATATTTTACTGGTGGCAAGTCAATTGTCTTGGTCAATTACATGTATAATGAGGCATTGCTAAGCCAAGACTCGACTCAACTTACACTAACTACGACCAACATAAACATAAATAAAAGTAAAAGGAACGGGATGGTAGTCCGTATGTTTTTTCTACTTTTCTTTTTTCTATTTTTTTTTCATTTTTCTTGTTTTTTCGATTTTTTTTCCATACACTCTTGCCCTACCATCCAAAATAATACATCGTCGGGAGCTCGTTTCCTCCCTACACTTGAACTTTTACATAATTAAAAATAAAGACTCGAATTAAGATAATCGAAACACTTGGAGTACTTTAAAACATTAACATATCTATGAGGGTAATAAATGATGTTCTTCCCCATTACTTCATAACACTAGTACTTTGCCCATGAGTCCTAATTGTCCCAAAACAATATGTACAAGATATGACTCGACTTAGCAGCCATGTAACCAATTAGACAATTAACAAAGGGTTTAAACAAGTAACAATAATGCACTAAAGATGAGTGCATACAAGGTAGGCTAAGGCGATTTAGGTGTACATTTGGGGGTGGATTGCAAACAAATTCTTCCTTTAAGTAAAATGCTTAAAGTTAGAAACGAAAAGGATAGGCTCTGAGGGTTGTACTAGGGGTATCATGTACTAAAAATGAGTACATCGCAAAGGTGTGGGAGAATTACTTGACCAATGAAGTCAATGTAATTATATTACAGGCTTAAAACATGGGTTATCCTAATGCCTCTTATCATGTAGTAAATCCTAACTACACGAATGTAATCTCACTTGTGGTCTCGGGATGCATCACTCACAAGCATTAATAATGAATGCTTTTTCCTAAAGATCTAAAGGCGAACCTCACATATTTGGGGTGGAAATTTTTGAGTGGTACGGTTTTTGTGCTAGTCATATAACTCCTATCCATGAGACGCTTATTAAGACTAAAGTTTCACTCCTAAATGTTGCAAAAAATTTTAAATTTGGTGCTAAAATTACCCTAACAGATATTTCTCTTAGCTTTATTACACATTCACTATTAAACAAAGCAAAAATCAAGTGGAGTTATAGTTTCTAAGGTATCCTAATTTACCCTCCCTGCACTTAAATCGAACATTGTCCCCAATGTTTTAAATAAAAGATGTAAAAGTAAAAATAAATGAGAATGAAAGAAACTAATACTCCCCTGATTCGCTCGGTATGGATGATGTGATAATATGAATAAATCTTCCTCCAAGAGAATGAACATGATAAGCTTCACTCCTGAAATATAAATCATCTTCTTGTCCAATATAACCTGTAATCAACTAAGAAAACAAACACAAAAATCAAAGCATCAAATCGAATAAAGAAAAATCGCAACTAGATGTAATTCCAGACTTAGAAATAAAAACAAAACAACTAAAGATATAATGCTTGCAAAATAAATGTTTACAGGTTCCCGGAGTTTTAAAAATTAAAGATTTTACGAAACTATACAATTCCAGCAAAGAACAAAACCTGAAATTTTTTTCAGAAATAACACCTGACGCCGTTAGGTTGTAACCCCTGACGTCGTCAGAAGTGATCTGACAGAATTCTTTATATTTTATTTCTGGAAAATTTCTAGAAAAATATAAGTTTTAACACTTGAAAATTCTGTAAAACACTCATTGTGACTCAATACAAGCATTTGACTCTAACAAACACAAATATATATATGCCAATCATTAATTGCTTTTGTTCATGTTCAATTTGTTCTTAAAAACAAATATGATCTTCCCTACACTTATCTTTTTGCAAAATACCTTTATATGTAATTAAGACGAGGTTAAAGACAAAATAAAGCATTTTCACAATTTATTTGATTACATGAACAATGAACAATAAGATAAAGCATATATATGACACAAACGAACAAATAAAATAAAAACACCAAACAATTAAAAACATGGGTTGCCTCCCAAGAAGCGCTTGTTTTTGTTTGAGTCACGAGTCTGACTCTACCCATATTTAACCGAAATAAGGGAGGTTTTCCCTACACTTAGGATTAAGTGTGGGTGAAAGTAGCGATACACACCCTTAGGGTGGAAATATGTCACGTGAGGTGAAGGGGGTGAGTGAATGGAAAGTTGTGTATAGATTGAGGGTGGGTCGGTTCCTCTTTTGTCTCATAGATGTAAATCTAAGGATGGAAAGTTGTGTAAAGATTGAGGTTCTGGTTCATCAACACTAGGAAATTCCCTAGAACTAAGAGTAAGGTTATCACTACAAGTATTCAAATCTATATCCTCTAGTGGTGCTTTGTACAAGGGTTCTACCTCCATCGGAATTCCTAATGTATCTTCTACTTCTTCCGGGTAAGTTGTTGGGAATAAACAGTTACCACTGCTGCATGGAAGATAACTACTACTGCAGAATACACTAGCAGTGGAAACTCCATTACCACTATTAGTGCATACACTTTCCACTGCTATTTAGATAACTGTTTTGTATTAGATAAGTATAGAAAAGATCTTGTAAATATCTTATTCGTTTAGGTTTATACTTATCTTGTAAAGGACTCCTTGTCCTATAAAAGGAGGTCCTAGGTTAAGGTTTAACATACGTATCAACTGTGAAAGCTTCAAGGTGTAACCCTAGTAATAACTAAGATCACTCGTATTATTATTATTAATAATATTGAAGCTGCAAGTTTGGTTAATCCTTTGTGTTCATTACTTACCACTGTTCTTACTCATATTACAACATACAAGCAATCTTCTAAGTGTTAGCAAGTAAATTCCGCATGCTTGTTAACATCACTCAAAGTATCTATCTAACACAAGGCGTGTGTTTAGATCCTCATCAAATGGTATCAGAGCCAGGTTCTGATACTTTGAATTAGAGGATCCAAAGAAATTATTCACTAACTACAGCAAATCCAATGGAGATGGAGAACAATCAATCCAATGTCGCAGCAAGGCTTCCAAAGCTCAAGCTCAATGAGTTTGAGATGTGGAGGATCATGATAGAGCAGTACTTTCTTGTACAAGACTATGCTCTGTGGGAAGTCATCATGATTGGTGATTCATTTAAGCCTAGTACTTCTTCTGCAACAGTTGATGGCAAGGTGGTTCAGAAGCTAGAAGCTTGCTTCTAGTGACTCTCCCCAAGGATCAAATCATTGCTTTTAGCAAGTACACCAATGCTAAGCAATTGTTTGAAGAAATCTGTCAAGTATTTGGTGGTAATGATGCCACCAAGAAAACTTAAAAAACATTGTTGAAGCAGAATTATGAAAACTTCTCTGCTTCTAGCAATGAATCAATTGACAGTATCTTCACTAGACTTCAAAAGATTGTGACACAGCTAACTGTGTTTGGCATTGAGGTAGACAAGGAAAACCTCAATCTTAAGTTCTTGAGAATTTTGCCTTCAGAGTTTCAAACCAATGTGATAGTCTGGGAAAAAAACCAGAGATTGAAACAATGAAGCTCAATGATCTTTATAATAACTTTAAGATCATTGAACAAAGGTTAAAGAAGGCTGGTAAGCTGAGTTCAAGTTCTGGAAGTTTGGCACTTCTATCATCCTCAATTGTTGATAGCTCTGATGATGATAGTGATGATGACGATTCCACTGCTGGTCCTTCTGTTTCCACTGGTAGTGCAAGTGTTACCACTTGCAGCTCCAAAAAGACGGTTGCTGGACTAGGAGATCCTACCTTCTATGCTTTTATTTCAACCCAAGTCAATGGTTCACAACTGACTCATGAAGATCTGGACCAAGTTGATGATGATTATTTGGAAGAGATGGATATCAAGTTGCAGGTTGCACTTCTAAGTTTGAAAGATAAAAAGTTTTTGAAGAGGACTGGAAGACAAATTACCATTAATGGTAATGAGACTGCAGGCTTTGACAAGAAGAAGGTGGAATGTTTCAACTGTCACAAGTTGGGACACTTTGCTAGAGAGTGCAGAAAGCCTAAAAAACAAGACAACAGGTCTACTTGGTATAAGCAGGACAAGAAGAAGGAGCCAATAGTGGAAGAGCCGAAGGCAACGCTAGCCATTGATGGTGTTAGCTATGATTGGAGCTATATGGCTGATGAAGAAGAGGCTCCAACAGATGCTGCTCTGGTTGCTACAGAATTTGCTCTAATGGCTTTCTCTGATTCTGAGGTACATAATATTGAAAGTTGTTCTAAATCTTGTAAAGCTTTAAAAGAGTATGAAAGACTTAGAGAACTTTTAGAAAGTCAAATAAAAGAGTTGCTAGATTCTAACTACAATTTGTCTAATCATAAAAGAGGCTTATCAGTGTTAGAAAATCAGTTAGAACATTATAGAGCAAATGAGTCTAAATACAATGATGATATTGCAGTGTTAAAAAGAAATTTAGACTGTTATATTGCTGTTAATGAGTCTCTTACAGATGAGATTGAGAAACTTAAAAAGATGAATGATAATGTCAAAATAACTGTTGATACTCTAGCTTATCTGTCTGAGGGAATTCATAAGATTTGGGAAGCACAAATTGTGAATAAAGCTAAGTCAGGTGTAGGATATAACAGTGTACCTCCACCACTGAGAGGTGTTCCATCACCTCCAGGTATTGACCTAGCACATACAGGGTTAGAAGAGTTTAAGGAACCAATTCTTGAATATGGCCCTCCCAAATTTGTGAAGAATGCTAGTAATGAACAGGTTAAGCATGAGACAGATGCTTTTGAGAGTGATAGTGATTCATCTCTAGTGGATGAAAGTGTGAAAGTTAGTAAAGAAACTTCTACTCCCAAAGATGTTAATACAGTGGAACCTAGAAAACAAGCTAATCAACCTAGGTCAACTGTAAAATATGCTGAGATGTATAGAAATAGGTAACCAGCTCCTAGGGGCAACCAGAGGAGTTGGAATCATCTAAAGTCTCAACAACTTGGTAGTGATTTTGTTATGAATAACAAAGCATGTCATATCTGTGGTGGTTTTGACCATTTGCATGCTAAATGTGACTACCATGTGGGAAGAAGGGCAGTTTTGGGGAACAAAAGGGTGAACACAAACAAGTTTCAATACTATACTCACCCTCATAGTCACAGCAACATGATTCCCAGAGTAGTTCAATTTAGAAGTGGACTTAAGTCTTTTTCCACTGCTAAATCTGTTAACACTGCTTACCCCAAAACACCTGTTTTAAGTGCAAAACCAAAAACAACTTTTACTAAATCTGCACAAACAGGAAAAAGGACCTTTTATGAGAAAATGGTTGTTTATAACCATCAGTGGGTACCTAAAGCCAAAATTTCTAAGCCACTAGTTTCTATTGCCAGGCCAAAGATTCCCACTACTATTGTTGTAAACAAGAACATGGTAAAAATGAGGAATGCTGTGAAGGCCTCAACACGTTGGGAATGGAAACCAAAAGGAATTACCTCCTCAACCAATCCCATTGGTGTATCAATGACCTTTGATAGATATAATGTTGGCACAAATATTACGATATTTAATCTAAACATCCTCTTCATGTTATAATGATGACAAAGATGTAAGTTACAACACATAACGTAAAGTGCTTAAGTTACTTGTGATCACAAATCTTCTATGCATTCATATTTCAACATCTCAACACAAGTATGCTTCAACAATCACTTAAGGTATGTATAAACAAATGTCTAATACATTTTATGATCAAAGGGATTTTTATTTAAACATTACAAAGTTTATAAAATTACATAAACACTTTATATTTCTTTGAAAAACATTTTTGGTAATAAAGGAAAATGTTTTATTCATAATAAATATATGAATTCAAATTTTTAACCAAAATCAGTTAGTTTTTCACCAAATAAACTTTCCCCAGAAAAGACAAAGGAATCTGGCCGTTACAGGTGGGCGGCCCCCTTAATTATAAAGGGCGGCCCCCTTAATTTTATGGGGGCCGACCACCAATTAAGGGGGCCGGCACGCTCTTGTTGTCAGATTCCTTTGCCTATAAATATAGGTTCATTCCTGCAATTTTTCCTCACCTTTTGCACTAAAATTTTCAGTCCCAATCCTTTCCAAACATCTTTCTAAATCCTTTGATCATAAGATTATAAGTCTTTGTTTTCAAGTGATCCAATCCTTCACCACTCAAAGTGCAAGAGAAGAATCCTCCCTATCATAAAGCCAAAGATATATTTGAGTCTAGTTAGTGTTGATGTGAAGTTGTGAGTTATGTATGTATATGTAATAAGTAGATCAAGATGATCTTACTTAGTAGTGAGTCAATGAGTGAGTAAGAAGTAGTGGGAAGAAGTAGTAGTGTGGAGAAGTCATTTAGTTGTGAAGATGTAGGTGTGTGAATAAGTAGTGGAGCATAGAAGAAGTTGTGAAGTAGTGAAGAAGTCTGATGAGACGAAAAATGTTACGTTTTTAGGGGTCGGTTTGAGTCCTAATTCATATGTTTTTGGTTTGGATTTCACCCAAAGTCGTTTCTTTTCTCATTTTAGGTACTTTTGAAGGGAAAATCACAAAAGAAGCATTTTCAGGCGTTTTCGGAGTGAAAAAGTGCGGAAAACAACAAAAACTCAAAAGACCTTGGTTCCAGATCTGACGGCCTTGGTTGACGCGTTCACCAATTTGCCTACGAACTCTCCGGCCCGTCACGAGTATTTTTCCACTTCTGGGACTTCACTTGTTCCTGACGGCGTCACCCTTGTAGAGTGCGTGACGGCGTCACCTTCTGTGTCTTTAAGGTCT
>LBNU01012447.1:4916-22894 GCA_014162995.1 Artemisia annua
AAAACAAAAATCGTGTAAATCCAAAATTCGAAATAAAAGTAACCATAATCGATGAAAACATAAACTAACACGACAAATGTAATCAAAATTAAATCTATTACTTCACGACCATGTGTTGAACCATTTAAATTTTTGCTCTTTTTGCTTCAGAATCACCATCATCAGTATCATCAATGTCGATAGCATTGCGCTTACTTCCTCCCGATTCTCCATTGTCATTATCATCATCATTAACTTCTTCAAATTCTTCTTCTTCATAGTTACTATTATCTTCTTCTTCTCCAATATTTTGCATGATACGAACAGCCTCAGGATCTTTTTGATAACCAAAACTTGAAGTTGTAGATGAATGTGAATTCGCATTATCATTACGAACATCATCCTACAAAATACATAATCATTACAGATATAATAAACAATTATGTACAAAAAGACCAATTAATGGAACACATGTATTATTAAACAAAACCGATGTAGCATAATAAGTTACCTCATTAGCCACAGGAATATCCACACTTAATTTTGTGGAATCAACCGCTGTATCAACATTATTAACACATGTTGCGTCTTCATCATATTCTTCATCACTATCTTTATCGCTATCCTGTAATTGTTAAATCAACAACATATATGAATTTCAATTAGTCGAATAATAAATTATCGCTATCCTGTAATTGTTAAATCAACAACATATATGAATTTCAATTAGTCGAATAATAATAACAACAATTTTAAAAATATTGTTTTGAATATTTTATTTTTAAAACATGTACCTCCTCATAAACGAAACCTTCTTTAAACTCTTAATCATTGCTTTCTCATCAGATATCATCTTCACTTGATAAACATGATTGTTGTTGTTGATGTTGAATTAAGAATATAAGAATCTAAACAACATTTTTTTGCCAATGAGACTATCCAACTCTGTTGGGAAATCATCGTCATCAACACCATCATACTGTTCTTTAAGCTTGACACATGGTATATCTAACAGCCTTTGTATCATATTATCAAATAAAATCAAAGAAGCCGATCCAGTATGTTCTATAACACGGACAATAACCTTGTATCTGATAAATACACATTGATAAACGAATTCATTCATTTAATAAATAACTACATTCATGTATGAAAAGGTTTAATACAATTCATTAAATTTATTTACCTATGCGTAACAGATTTCAACATTCCATGCCTGTCACATCGCCATGACTTTTTGGCGTACCCAGCAGATGTAGATAAGTCAGAATATTCACTTTCTTTGCAAGCAGGATAACACCAACCAAATTCTTTTTGGATTTTGTGAATTTTTGCATACACAACACAAGTAACATCTTGCAAAAAATTCAAATATTAAAATATACGATTCTTACAATAATTTTTATGATGCAATGAATTTTATTAACTTATATAAATAACAATCTTACATTAAATGAATCACGAATATCCCCAACATTTTTTCGTGCAGCTCCTTTAAAGAATGTTTCAGGAGTAACGATTGTCTTTGTTGGAGATAAAATTTCAATTTTAAGAGCCGACTCATCAAATCCATCTCGTTTCTGATAACTATAAATTATATAAAACCATAATTAAACACGTTATATCATTAAGAAAAACCCAAACTTTCACAAAGACAATTGAATAGAACAATATATACGTTTATGGTTATTGTTAGCATACCTTGTTTTGGACGAATGAACCTCAGGTAAATCAGCATTGATAAAAATCTTGGTACCATTCATAGCAGGAGAAACAGATACATTGTCTACATAACAACAACATTAAAAAACATGTATCACATATGTTGAAAGTATTTTTTACCTATAACACACGCCATCTCAGCTTTCCAATATTTTACTTTAGCTAGTTGAACGTTCAAAACCACATGCCCAGCATTCTCCCTATTAGAAGCATAAGAAACAAACATATCTGCCATTGCATCGAAAAAACAACACTCCAACCTATCACCCCTGCATATATTTGCTAATATTAAAGATGTGTTTAACAAAACAAACTTGTAATTGCAACATAAGATTGAATATGATCTTACTCTGGATCTTCTATCATCACAATTCGCCGACGTTTATTAAGTCCAAAAGGTATTAAATCACCTATTGAAACAATAGTGCCAATTACATCTGTAAGTTGTTACATTAAAACAGTCAAAACAATTATATGTGGTGTGTTCGTTTTAGTATAGTGATTTTACCGAAGAAATACTAGGGTAAGTATTTCCCGGGTCGTGTCCCAGCGAAGGTTAAATGGAAAATCGTTTATCGTAATTGATAAACCGTGTTTGTGAAAGGTGTAAAAGTGAAAATAGTGAGACTAAAATTCCAATAGTAAAATGAAATGATGAATAATGCACAAAGTACAAGCAATATATGCATAATGATCTAAAAACTAAAAACGGAAATTCAAACGCTAAATTTAAAACGTAACGTACAAAATAAAACGCGAATTTTATCGAAAAATGATCCTAAAAATGTGAAACAATTTTCTAAAAATCTTAAACATCTAAAAAGAATTTTTAGAAAAAGAAAAATATTATTTTGGCTTTTTATTTATTTAATATGAATTAAAAACTATTTTTGTATTTTTATTTAATAAAAGAAAATCAAACTAATTTTAAAATGAAAAATTTATTCTACAAAATTATTTTCTAAAAAATCTTATTAAACTGAAAATGCAATTTAAAAATAAAATCAGAAAATATTTTTGTCTTTTTGTGATTTAATTTAAAATTAAAAATGATTTAAAATTCTAAAAACTATTTAAAAATAAAAAGAAATAGTAAATGAATGAGAAAAATTCTGAAATTTTTATGAGAATTCTAAAATATTATTCTAAAGCTACTGTAAAAGAAAGATTTTTGAAAATCAGCTTAAAAGTGCTGAATTGGCTGAAAGCAGCTTATTTCAGGTGCTTAAAAATAAGCACTTGAGATAAAACTGAATGAAATTGATTGAAAAGTTGCCTAATACTCAAATAAGTACAAATGCATGCAATTCAAATCAATTGGTATACTAATTCATGCACAAGCTGCCAAGATCTTATGAATAAGCACTAATTAGCATCTAATAAGCACAAAAGGAAACTTGAAGGCACAGGACTATAAGCATAGCATTAACACCATGAAATGAACTCAAAACATGCAAAAGATCCAGAATGACAAGCCAAGTGAACAAATGTAAACAAGTAAAAAAATCAGCAACCTAATGCTAATCTACTAACTATCAGCCTCAAATAAGCACCTTTAATAAGCTCAAAAGTAAAAGATTAAGGGGGCAAAAGTGAGGCTACCTAGTGTACTACACAAATACCTAAAAATCCCTATCATGACTTTTTAATTTCTAACCTAATTTGATGCTCTAAAAGTGACAGATCAAGCTTACTATATGCTGATGGACACAAACAGACAGGAAAAAAAAGACAAAGTTAAGCAACAAATTAGGCTAGCATATAAGCAGATAATGGAAAAACAAAAACAGATTCTAAAACCCAACCCTACAGGCTACCTGAAATCCAATTATGCCCAAATTCTAAGCACTATAGCACCCTCAAATCTAGCCTACATCAGATAGCAGAAAACAGATAAAAATGCAAATAATGAATAAAGTTGACTATCTGATTACACCTAAAATTTGACTAAGACCAGTTTTAGCAGATCATTACTGCCCTTAGATGTATATTGAACATAATCTAACACAAAATTCATAATCACAAACATTAAATGCATCAAACCAGTGAAAGCAATAAGAGCAGATTACAAAGTGTGCAAGCAGAGGTGAATTAAAAGCTAATGTTGACTTTTAAACTATAAACTACCAATATTACACTTCAACTGAGCTATATATGACTATAGTGAACTAACTGAACAAAGTAAGCAACAAGTTAACCACTAGAGTGCAAAAATCTAAACTGAACCAAACACATCCTAATGCACAGATCACACTTCATACTGCAGCTATAGAACTCTAATCATCCAATCCATTGACCAATCTGACCCAGATATACTTGCATAAGATCATATTAACAGAGAAAACAGACAACTAACAACTTAATCATCATATTGCAGAATCAAGCAGTTTATGCAGAAATAGAACAACTAACATCTAAATCACCTAATCAGGAAGACTTAGCATCAAACAAGATCTAAACAAGCAGATAACACAAATGAACCATCAGAATAAAAACAATCTACTCTATAATTCCATTAAATGCAGAATTGAGATTTGGAATAGAAAAATTGAAGCTTACAAGTTCTGAAATCCTAACTGAAATAGGATTAGCAACCAAATCAAACCAAGCCTATCATTAGATAGGCTATAACACCATCTCAGTAACACCATTAACCACCTTAAACACCATCACCACCAGGGTTGACTTTCGTTGACTAAGTACCTTTTTACCTTTAAACGCTGGAACAGTCTACTTTAACTGCTGAAAACTACTTATTAGAGCTTGAGGAATTGTGTAAACGAACTTTAAAGCATATTTGAAAACACTAATTTGCTTGAAAATGAAATGACTAAGAATTAAAATGAAGAACTGAAATTTTATTAGAACATAGAAAATATTACAAGCTGAACGTTTACAAAATCATTTAAAAAGCTTAGCTACATTATAATACTACTCCTAACTAATCTACTCCTAATGACTAACAGCCCAAATTCGTGGGTGAGGAGTGGCTTATATAGCTGATGAGCTGAGGTCTTGGAAGGCTCCAGAGAAAGCATCTCCATAGCATATTCTTATTTGATCCCTCGTGACATAGGCTGGCCAATCAGAGTCCTCCATTTGATCCCAATGACGCGTTCCTTCCACTAATATTCCTCCACGTGTCATTCCATTGTGTCAAGTGTCAGAAAGTGTGGGGATTTGACAATCATGCCCTTAATTGGGTAAATACTAGACGGGATTTGGGTAATTAGAGGTAAAAGGGATTAGGGTTCATGGGGGAGTCTGGTAAAAGTGAATTTGGGGGAAATTTAGGCGCGTGGGTTTTTTTTATTATTTATTTGTTTTGTGAACCGGGTTGTGGGATTCGGGTTATGGGAATGGGTTTTGGGCTAGGAGTTTATATTAAGGGATAATGGGCTCGATTTGGATTTGTGTTAATAATACAAAGGGTCCGGTTGGTTTGTTATACAATTATAGGATTTAGTGAATTTATTCCAAGGACCAATTGTATATATTCTGAAATTGTAGGGACCATTTGTGTAAATTTAACCAGGGACTAAACTTGACAAATGTTGATTCATTGAGGATTAATTTTGACATATTGAGCTCAATTGTGATCTAAACTTGAGAAAATGCTTCCCGGCTCCGGCTTTATGCTCCTTTCCATTTCTCGTGCCCGTTTTCCCGGATTTGTTGTGATTTTTGTCCGTTTTGTGAAATATCCTTACCTGCACAGTCAAAAACACAAAAACAACGTATATTTGGCAATTATTGGTCGGTTTTCGGTCTTTTGGTCCATTATTTAGGTCAAAAGGTATGTGTAAATTGACACATACCAATATGTTACAATGAAAATTCATATATGAATAACATTTAAAAAATATGAAAAAAATAACAATGGATACATACCAACAACATCATTATCTTTAAATTGTTTGGACTTTATTTCACCAATGCTTACAAATTTAAATCCCATACTATTTTCATCAAAATCTTTGATGCGAGTCAATGTGGTATTTTTGAAAAACACGATCTTATACATATGGCCTAGCAAAGGAAATTTGCCACTATTATCTGCTACAGCAAAATTAGAAATCCTATAGCATTTTCCTTCTTCAAGAATGCCTTCGTATTTATGCATGATATTCTTCTTTACAGAGCATTGAATCCGGTTACCCTTATAAACGACATATGAAATCAGATAACATACAATCATAGTTATTATCATGTTAACAAATTAGTAACGACAGTACCTGTTCATCTTGAACAACAAAATCTAAGCTCCATGGAGAATGTGACATATTAGGAGCATGTGAACGCCATATACTGATGCATCTTACTTGTATTTTAATGTCTTCAAGCATATGATCAACATTACATAATGGAGTAAAAGCTATTTTGCTAACGTTTTGGCTGTTATCACACCACACAAACAACACATAAATCATATAACGATAACACAAAGAATGACATAAAATTGTGTGAACAAAAACATAATAAACAAATCAAATAACATGCACTACAAAATTGTTACATGTCTGACCTTTAGATGGTGCACTTTTTTTAGACTTCGTGGCTGGTAATGATGAATTCGAATCAACTGTTGTTGAAGTTATAAAAAATGCATGAAACAATTCAGAAACAATCAAAAAACCATAACATAAGAGCAATAAAGATAAACAGACGACTAATCTTTAGACGCCATGGAGGGTAACGATGAATTCGAATCAACAATTGCTGAAGTAAACAAAAGTGCATGAAACAATTCATAAAACGATTAAAAGACATAACATAAGAACATTACAACTACGCAGACGACTAACCTTTAGACGCCATTGATGGTGGAAGGCTGTAGTTTTTTCGACCTAATATGATCGTGAATGGGTGAAGATCTCGGGGAGTATTTATAGGATCACGCTAGGGTTTGGGATAGAGATTATATAAGGAAGAGATTGTGTCACGATACAACTCTTCCTAATATGTAGGCATCGACATAGGTGTCGACTGTGCCAACTAAGCAAATGAGTTAGGGATTCCACGTGGCACCACTTTCAACGTCGACCAATCACAGATTTTAGAGGGGATGACATCAGCATTGCGGACCAATCATTGATTTTCTCCATGCTGACATCAGCATTAGGCAACTTTTGTTTTATATATATTAGATATTATATCGAACCATGGTTCTTTGAAAGAAAAGCATGTATATTAACCACTGAAGCAACATGTTTTTTTGGAATATACATTGCAACTCATAATATAAAAACGTCTGCAATTATTTTGACTCCTAATCTAAATACAATTCATTGTAATCTGCAATTCATTGTAGTCGACTTTCTCTATTTTTTTTCCCTCAGAACCCTAATATCATGTTTTCCTCTAATCCCTAAGACATAATAAGAAAAAAGATTGTTTAGAAGGAAGGGTTGTTATCCAGAATACATAAAATGATTATTTTTTGTAGGGTAATTATTAATGTTGTAGAAAAAAAACCACTCTTTAATAACTTTGTTCCTGATGCGTTTAATTATCGTTGGAAAGAATCATTCGAGTGGTTTACGCATGTTTTTTTTTTCTTATTATGTTCCTGAGGCATTTCTATTAGGCATAATTCTCTGTTCCTATAATGTTTCATATATTTATTCAGCAGGCATCATGCCTCATACGTCAATGCCAAGGTAAGGTTTATTTTTCTCAAAACCCTAATAACATTCATTCATTCCAAAAGGTTGTTTGTTTCCTCTATATTTTTTTGCTGATGTTTTTTGTTTGTTGTTTTGGTGAGACATGTGGAGCCTTGGTTGCATGTTTGCTGGAATGGTGAGGCTCTCAACTCCAAAAATTTTGGTGTATATATATTTATGATATTGTTGACATACATAATCTCTCTCTTTACATGCAACAAGTTTGGTGTCATTAGATGGTGATCAACAAAGCTGTAAGTTTTAAATTTTTTCACACTTTTTATTGTTTTTATGGTGTTTTTTTAAGGTGGTCGGAGCATTGGCCAGTTAGGTTGGACATCAATCGCATTGTGTTATTAGGGTTAGTTCATTTATGTTGCTTTTCGGAACTACAATTGTTGATTATTATTTGTGAATGTTTTCGTTGTCTTGGGGAAAAAAATTCATTTTTATTATTTGTTAAATTCTTTTCGCAGGAACTTTTTAGTTCCAAGTTAGTATCAATCAAAGATTCAAAGGTATGTTTACGGATTATGATTTGAATTCGGTATGCCAAACCCTAATTTCAGCTTTTCCTCAACCTTTTTTTTCTCAATTCTCTCACGCTGATCTTCTTTTTGTGTGTGGGGGTTTAAGAATACCAGTGTGCATACAAGGTTAGAACTTTTATGCCTTTGTAAGTTTTAATCTCTTCTTCGTGTATCCTTAATTACAGGTATGACTACTTTAACAAGACTATAAACGTGAATGTCATCGACTACGATATGAAATTCAATCCCGTGTACAGTGAGGTTGTACACAGTTAGTGTTGTAAAGAGGGTATGTTGAATGTAGGAAAAAAAACCTTAAGAAGAGGTTGACAAGAAGAAACAATGCGAGACAAGCAAAGATGCTGACAGAAAGTTGTTGTCAACCTCTGCAACAGACAGACTTTGTAAATTGTTACTGTGTCATAACCCTGGCCATATTGTTACTGTGTTGAACAATGTTACATAGATGCTGACAGAAAGTTGTTGAGATACTATTAGAAACAGCGTTGTATAGGTATATTTACTAAAACTTAAACTCTAATAGTAATCAAGAGTGTAATATAATAAGATTATGGTTTAAATATAAGAAACTAAGAGGAGAATCAAAAGAGAAAAACTACCTAATGTGATCTATAATAAAAAGATGTGCAAGATTTGAATTAATGATTCGCATTAAAGATTGTCCACTGATTCTTATAATTCATCTCAGGCCGAGTGTTTTGTTTGCGAGAATGTGATCTACCCAGGAGAAGAGCTACAATGTGTTGTTGGTGATTATAAAGGTTCTTATCACTCAGACATACACAAATGGTAATAATCAGTAACCGGCAGGCACTTGCTAAATCAGAAAATTAATCATGTTTTTTCTTAACATGTCTCATTCTACTAATAATCATATTTGTGTTCTTTCCAGGTTGTTTATTTATATTGCCTACATCATCCATTTTATCATGTTTTGTAGCTACATTATCGCTTAACGTTACACATCATAACCTACGTCTGCACACAAACAGAATAATAAAAGGTTAGTATGTAAACTGTTGCAAGTCACTGTTCTTTTAATACCATAATTCCATTTCCAATTTTTCATTTTACACTATCTTGCTACTAACAGACAGACTTTGTAAATTAGGAATCTGCTGGTACCATTTTTCAGGCCGCTGTAGGTGTTTATCGCGTTTTAAATGACCTCATATTCATGCCAGGGTTATGAAACAAGAACACCGGTTTGATTTTTTCAAGGTGTATATTTTTTTAGTTTTATCTTAATGAAAATTATTCATGTTATGGTATAATTTAAATTTAACGTAAAGATAAGTTAAGGAGAGTTTGGTAGTGTACTTAAACTTGATGAACTATATATGATTGTACATTAATTCCATATTGCAAATATGATTAATTTCCTAGAAGATTGTGGTATTAAAGAATTGTGGTCTTAAGGACAAGTGTAGTACCTATCAGTATGGTAGCTTCACAAGTTCAAAAAAAGCAATGGATTTGCGATCTCTGCATATTTATTGAACTGTTTCCATTTTCTTTTTTTGTTGTTGTTAAACTGTGAATTGTATTATAAATCAAGGCTAAAACAAGCCATTATTGCAAGACCCCGGCCTTGAGACTCTATGATAACTAACAAAACAAACTATACAATATGACCATGCAAATGAGCAAGACTAAACCAAAAGAATATACAACTACCCCTGTTCCCTTTTTGGTTACTATTTGGTCCGTTTGTGATAAAACTTAAGTTAATTAAAGTGATACATACATAAGTTAACGGTTCAAAATGGACACATTTAGTCATGTATTTCTTCCCAAGTGACATGCATTTTACAGTTGATATTTTGGTGGGTGATTTTGTAGGTCCCACATGAAGTACCAATGTGCGACCTCTTATGGTCTGATCCAGATGACAGATGTGGCTGGGGAATTTCTCCTCGTGGAGCTGGCTATACATTTGGACAAGGGGTTGGACCTGTAGTTTTAAAGGATCGATTATACATTCAAACTGCTTACTTGATAATTTGGACCCCTACAGTGACTATTGTATGTGACTGAGAATAACTTTTGGTTCATATTTGCAAGAGCACTTGAATGTAATTCACAAAACTAACAACTTTTTTATAATGGATTGAACAGTTTCATGAAGTAGTTTACAGCATTAATATGGAGAAACAAGGATGGTTTAATAAGAAAAAAAAATAATCAACAGAAAAATAGATATTGAAAGGAGTCACAGTCACGGTGTCTCCTGGTGAAACGCTGGCGATGTTAGGCCATCTGGCAGTGGGAAAGCAACTCTCTTGACGGCATTAGGTAGCAGGCTAGGTGGCAAACTCAAAGGAACAATCAGCTACAATGGCAAACCATTCAATAGTATAATGAAGCGAAATGCTGGTTTCGTCACACAAGATGATGTCCTATACCCTCACTTAACAGTCAACGAAACTTTGGTATTCACTGCTCTACTTCGCTTGCCTAATAGTCTCACTAAACAGCAAAAGGCTGAGCAGGCGAAAGCTGTGATCAACCAGCTTGGGTTAACAAGATGCAAGTCAAGCATTATTGTGGGCGCGCTTGCAATATGAATATCAGGTGGGGAGAGAAAAAGAGTTAGGATTGGGAAAGAGATGCTTATAAATCCAAATTTGTTATTCTTAGACGAGCCTACATCAGGACTTGATTCAACAACTGCCCAAACAAATGTTTCCACATTATCGGAATTAACAAGTGGCGGTAGAACCATTGTGATGACTATTCACCAAGCATCAAGTACACTTTTTTATTTGTTTCATAAGGTGTTGTTGCTCTCAGATGGGAATCCATTATTCTTTGGAAACTGGTCAGAAATAATGGACTATTTTTAGAGTATTGGGTTTACGCCATCAGTTGCAATGAATCCTACAGATTTTTTGCTAGATCTTGCAAACGGTATGTATTTACTTGTGTTTTGTGTTTGATAATCTATTAGCATATATAATAACTAATTTTCTGAATTTCCTACAACTATAAAATAGGGATAATATCAAATAATTCAAGTCAGGTTGACAAGAGTGCAGTCACACAACATCTATTTTTGGCTTATAAGTCGAATCTTGATGAAAATCTGAAAGCTGAGACACTAGACGCTGAAACTCAACTCAGGGATGTTTTCGATCACAAGAAGTCTGATCGATGGAGCACGACTTAGATGCAACAAATTCATGATTTTGCTGAGAAGAGGTCTGAAAGAAAGGCGACATGAATCTTTTGAATTTCTCAAGATCGCTCAGGTTGATGCAATCGCACTTCTGTGTGGTTTACTCTGGTGGTAGTGTGATAAAAATCGTATTCAATATTAGGTATCCCTCCAGCTCATTTTGCCTCATTTCCAGTTTTCTGCTATGCCTGTTTGGTTTCTAAAATATTATTAGTTTCTACATTCATTCTGTTTGACCCGTCCAACCTATTTGACCCATTCCAAAGGAATACTTGCGATTTGTCTATAATTACATAAATCAAATGAATACAATGGCAATATACTTGGTTCTGTTGCTAACTTTTGCTTTAGGTTTTTATTTTTTGATGGGTTTAAATGTGAACGTGTATATATAGCCAAAGGGTGTTGTTACAAACACATGAGGTTTCAAAAGGACAACCCCCTTAAGGAAACTGAGAATGTTCAACAGATAAAGGAAAATCTATACTAAAGTTTGTTTTATAAGTCGCTACCAAACAGACATACTTGACAAGTTAAAAGCCAAAATAAAAACTATAGCCACTTTTGGAACATTCAGTAACAAAAGAATAATAGCAGGCGTGTAACAAAAAAAAAGCAGCAATAGTTCTACTTTTTCTTCCCTTGAACTTGCATACCCTCCAAACAGTAGCCACTTGAGCAAAATAAGCAGAATTATAGGCTTTTGAGCCTACTAATTTAGTAATTTCAATCGAAAAGTCTTAGTAACGACTTTAGTGAGTTCACCACTTGATCTATTGACATCTTGAAACAATCCAATAAAAGTCACGCAAGAAGAATAAGTGATTATGCGAATCATTAACTTTGCATAAAGAACATACCTTTTGTTGCTCTAACTAGACACGTATTCATCGTTGGTACATGGGCATTTTTGGTAAATATCAGTAGCAGCATTATGTTAGATGATTACGCATGAAATGAGCTCCTTATCGATGGCACTCTTGTGGGTTCTTCGTTGGATGTTGCATATCACTTCTTTAATGATGTGAGACTAACTATAAGTTTTTTTCAAAGTTGTACCCTTGTGCATGTTCCTCAAGTTTTATGTCAATTCCTCAATTGTAGAAACTAGAAAGTTTTAACCAAAGTGGTTGGATTGGATTAGTGATCTAGAATATTTTGTAACATGTACTGTAACTTTTTTCTCTGTCACTCAGATTTATTGAGTAATACATCAACAATATTGTTTTGTTGTTTAACTTATCTCTTTTGAAATAACAGTGAGTATCGTAGGTGATGCAACAAAAAGTAAATTCTCCAAAGTAATTTTTATAAAAATGTCACTTATCATTTTCTGTAACTCGCTTATTTGTTACCATTAGTTTATATTTTTTTCGTGATATTATTGCGTTATCACTAACATCACTGAATTGCATCCATCTTTCTTTCTTTTTTCTTTTTTATTTGGATGAATGGAGAAAATGTATAATGTTCATGAAAATATGTATATGATGCTTGCAGACTAAGAGATGTGACGAGGTAAGTACCTATCTCACATTTTTCTTCAAATTCTCTTTTAGCAGCATACTTGGTTTTTAGGTGTGAAATGGGTATGCAGGTGATGTGACTCAACATTTTTCTTCTGATTGGTGATCCGGTGCTTAACTTCAGGTGTTGCTATGTGTGCCACTTTCAACTATACTGTTGTTTTAGGCTTATTTAGTCAGAACTATGTTTAACATAATCTTTATTTGGGTTGTACATGATCAAAGATTCTTCATCATACCACCTATATAGTGAGTCCTTTATACGGGAAGATGGACCACTACATTAGTGAATGAATACATTGGTTATAAGCAATTGGCAGATGGTCAAAGAGTGCTACCTCTGAGTTGCATACGTTCTTGAGCTTTTCACGACATTGGCTCATAAAAAGCTCCAAAGTAAGCAGTTAGGCACCACTCAAGATTGCAATTAAATAAAGTTCTCATGATTTTGCAGATACATTTGATAGGATACTGTGTTAAAGAATCATTGTTTTTGGTGTATGAATTTATCAAAAATGGAAATTTGATTCAGCATTCACATGGTTTATAATAATATGGCACCAACATTCCATACACCTGCCTGTGTTTCGATAATTCACTTTGAATGAAACAAATACCTAAAACTTTTCATAAATCACATTGTTATGCTTATGATAAAAGAATTGATCTATGCATTTCGAATGATAAATTGAATATTATGTTGCAGGACTTTTGGGTGTTGATACCCAAAATACAATGTTCCTAAGTATGGTTGGTCATCCCTATTACATTGGTATGACGATTGGGATGGGACTAAACGATGCATACGTTTGTAAAGAGTCTCAAGCCACAAAGGTATTTTGACTGAGCATTGTATTTTAAACAACTATGATGACATGTTGAGAATCTGTGAAATTCTCTTTACAGTAACGTGGGATGTTTTTAGATCAATTCACATTGGACATATCATACGTGGAGAATCTTTCAAGAAACACCGATTTCACGTTTTAAGGTTTATGGTGAGATTGAGGATTGCAATGTATCATGGATAGGGTTACTGTAAAAGCTATAGGCTTTGGCTTTGATCAGTTTAAGTATAGGAAAGGCGCTAATAAGGCATTGAAGGAGCCCAAGAAGAGGATTTGGAATATAATGGCGATTTGTCAGTTGGCGTCATTAGTGAATTGTGGGATGGGTGGGGTGAATATTGGGAGGAAGGTTTATGTCAGTAATGTGGGACAGGAGGTGGATTCTAAGAGGTTGAGAGTGTTTTTTTGAAAGGTTTGGTGAGATGGACACAGTGAGGAGTTCTTTGGCTGATGGGTTAAGAGCGAAAAATACCTCGTGATCGTGTTGTATTTTCCACCAAGGTTTGTGCTTCCTTTTCTCTGTGTTATTCCTTATTGTAGGAATGTCATATGCAACGTGTATGTATCTATGTACGCACATTGCTCTTAGAGTCTTAGGTTTAATAAAATGGTGTTTAGCGTTTAGAAGTGGTTACGTGATATGGAAAATTTGAAGATAATTAGTTGTTTTGGTGCTTGGAAAATCTTATTATTAGGTATGTTATAGGTAAATACATATTAACTGATAATTAGACCCCTTGGTAATATGATAGTCAGAAGTAGTTTCGCTATACCGAAGCACCAACAACTAATGATTACCTGAACGTAAAAGCGATGATTGGTTTAAAGCTTGGAAGGCATGCGAGTACATCAAGCTGTAATAACAAGACAGCTACAACATCCTTGTCTTTGTTTCTTACAGCATTTCCCATGATAAAAAGATCTAGAGCGTCTAACCTTAGTTCGCAATCCCCACGACGTCAAGTAGAAGGATGCAACCTTGACCTTCCATGTCTAATTGAGGAAACTACTTCTAATCAGGTGTCAATGCAGGTGTCAGACATTTTTGCTGATTTAAAAGGCTTCAATGTACAGATACATATAAACAGATTAGCAGTTTAGCACCTAAATAAGCAATCTCAAACACCCTCTGAATGATTTTGTAAAACTGCTTATATGGTTTTTCAAAGCAAATTCCAAACCCCCCTTAAAATGGTTACCTCTCGGTTACATTTGAAGGCCATTAACTAATATTTTTTTTACAGATTTTATTAATCGATGATTTGGTGATTAGACAAGGTGAATGAAATTTCACTAAATTGTTCAAGGGGTGAGGTTATGCTGATCCTCTTGAAGAAGAGAAAAAGAAAGCAAGAGAAATTAGGTAGGTATTCAATTAACAATGTCGGTCTTTGTTTTTCAGGATTTTACTTTGCAGTCACTTTAGCTTATCATTGTAGGCAATTCTTTGTTTTGATCTATTTTGCATTGCCAAATAATAAAAGTCAAGGCCGTCGAAAGTTGTTTGTTTTTATAGAGGCCAATTTTCTCACACGGAGAAGTATATGTGGATGTCTCAAGAGTGAAGAGCATAAAGGACTTGAAGATTTTTTTGTTATGATAAGGATGGTAATTACGCAAAATCAACAACAAACGTTGTATAGAAGAAGCTTTGTTTCGCATTTGAGTTTATTTGATTGTATACTTTTTTCTTACGTCACTAGTACAAAAACTGGAATTGGCTACACCCAATAAGTGTGACGATATACATATAGTCACACATGATTTTACGAGTGTGTGTGACTAAAGGTCGCGTGACCATAGGGTACCTATGGTCACATGTTCGAGTTCTTTTTAGTCTCGATTACAAAACAGTAACCAACACCTAAATATGTGTGACTAATTTGGTACAAAATTCGTTGGATTAAGCAGTATTAGTGACCAAAAACACTGTATAGTCACACAAAACATTTTATTTTTATATATTTAGTCACATACAATTAAGCATAAAGTGGCCAAAAGTGTGAATATGTGTGACCATATGGTGTTTAAAGTGAAGAAATGTGTGTTTTGTGTGACTATTGATCATCCAATGGCCACATGAATTGTATGTTTGTGTGGCCTTTTGTAACATTTAGTCACACAAAGCATGTTACTTTTGGGTATTTAGTCACATACAATTAAGCATAAAGTGGCCAAAAGTGTGAATATGTGTGACCATATGGTGTTTAAAGTGAAGAAATGTGTGTTTTGTGTGACTATTGATCATCCAATGGCCACATGAATTGTATGTTTGTGTGGCCTTTTGTAACATTTAGTCACACAAAGCATGTTACTTTTGGGTATTTAGTCACATACAATTAAGCATAAAGTGGCCAAAAGTGTGAATATGTGTGACCATATGGTGTTTAAAGTGAAGAAATGTGTGTTTTGTGTGACTATTGATCATCCAATGGCCACATGAATTGTATGTTTGTGTGGCCTTTTGTAACATTTAGTCACACAAAGCATGTTACTTTAGGGTATTTAGTCACATACAATTAAGCATAAAGTGGCCAAAAGTGTGAATATGTGTGACCATATGGTGTTTAAAGTGAAGAAATGTGTGTTTTGTGTGACTATTGATCATCCAATGGCCACATGCATTGTATGTTTGTGTGGCCTTTTGTAACATTTAGTCACACAAAGCATGTTACTTTTGGGTATTTAGTCACATACAATTAAGCATAAAGTGGCCAAAAGTGTGAATATGTGTGACCATATGTTGTTTAAAGTGAAGAAATTTGTGTTTTGTGTGATTATTGATCATCCAATGGCCATATGAATTGTATGTTTGTGTGGCCTTTTGTAACATTTAGTCACACAAAGCATGTTTCTTTTGGGTATTTAGTCACATACAATTAGGCATAAAGTGGCCAAAAGTGTTGATATGTGTGACCATATGGTGTTTAAAGTGAAGAAATATGTGTTTTGTGTGACCATTGTTCATCCAATGGTCACATGAATATTTTGTTTGTGTGGCCTTTTGTGACATTTAGTCACACATCGAATTAAGCAAATAGTGACCAAAAGTGCTAATAATTGTGACTATATGCATCTTTAGTCATATATAAGAAATCAATATATATAAAAACAAATTCGAATATATATATTAAAATGAATTCAAATACAATAATATTGGAATGTATATAAAATTGTAACATCGTACATCATAAAATTCTCAATAATTTAACGACTTCTGACTCTTGATCTTCTTAGCTTCCTTTGATATGGCATCAATGGAGACGTAGTTTCTGCGCTTCGTTGTTAATTTAGGTGCAGTTTTGTTCTCACCAATCATTTGTATGGTACTTGGTGGTGTACTTGCCTGTAGGAAGCAAAAGCCGGGTGTATCAAACACTGAAATTCATATGAAGAATTATATATATAGGTATTTTTATAAAACACATGCATGTATGTACCTTTTCATCGAAAACCACTTGATCCTTTGGCCATGCATAAAAACCACCAACTGCATCCTTAACTGTTTTGAAACCGTTACTTCCTACATCCGGGATGCAAGCTGCATCCACTAAAGATTTTTGAATAGACACCTTGTAGCAATAAGTGGTTTGTTATGAAGCATTTGCTTTCCATCACTCTTGTACATAGTACCCAAAGCTATAATAGATGATCTCTTTAAGTGCCACTGTTTGCACTTAATTTCCTAAAAAAATGATTTGTTGCATGTATATATGTATCAGAAATAAATTAACTAAACAAAAGAATATATGAACATGTTTAAATACATACTTGTGGTAGTGCTAGTAATGTAGACTCATGTTCTTGTGATTGGGAATCTTGACGTGAAGAATCCTTTCGTCTTTGTCTAGTCGTTTTCTTAGATGCGACAGATTTAACAGTTTCCTATATATATAAAACACGGTAAATAAGACATGTATCTAGAATTCAAAAATCACAGGGGATGTTTTTTTACTTATACTTATTGGCATTTCCTTTTCCAAAGTTGCAAGTCCATTAGACTTCTGAATGTTCGCAACTTTCTCACATACAGCAATAGGTGTTCCGGCATCCTCATCAGTACTGGTATTTATATGATTAATGTTCACCGGAGACACCTGCAATATAAATTGTTTAAGAAGTTGTAATCTATTATTTGGTAATATAATTTCACATTTAATCATTACAAAAAAAAAACAAAACAACATACAAAATGTCTTACTTCTGTTGGTGTCAATTGAGTTGGCGTTGACTACAACTGCCCCTTTTGTGCAGCCAATTGATTCATCAAATCCTGGATTACCGCATCTTTTTCTTGACGTTTCCGTCTCTCATTTTCAAGTTCACTTTGAAGTAACACCACTCGTTCATCAGATGCTTGTCTTATTCGAGGCAGATCAAAATACCTCTTGTAGGTTACTCCACCTCCCACGCCTCTCGCATATCCTCCCTTTTCCTTACCTAATACAACTGTCATGGCATCAGTGCCATGATCAACCTTCAAGGTTCCTTGTTTGATCTTGTCCTCC
>LBNU01012447.1:34467-54526 GCA_014162995.1 Artemisia annua
GTGTACTCGAATATTTAATAATTCACATCGAATAATTTATTTGTTTCGAAACCTTTATGGTCCTTTTTCAAGAACTTTTCCGTTATTAACTCGTAATGTGAATTCGTTATATATTTATTTAATAAAGTTCCGATAAATATTAATCTAACTTAATAGTTAATAGTTATCGTTACGTTATTATTTTATTTATTACGTTACTTATTTATTTTATATATATATATATATATATATATATATATATATATATATATATATATATATATATATATATATATATATATATATATATATATATATATATATATATATATATATATATATTTACGCATATATATATATATATTTAGACTCATATTATATATAAGTTAATCGTAATAAACGATATTAACGAATTATTATTTATTCGAGTCCACGTGTCCGAGTCATGACTTCCCGGTCCACATAACTAGTCAAAGTCCAAAGTCCATGTCACGGCTTTGTTGAAGCCAACCAAGACTAGAAAGCCAAGGCGACCTCAACGTGCACCAAGTATCAATACACAACGTCATAATATAATCAACTCAATATATATCCCGATATCAAATCCACACTTCACAAACTACAACAATGCGAGGCCGTCTACGGCTCTCGTACTAACCTATCTCCGTCATTCTAAAAGTTCACATCCTTATAACTCCGGAATTCAAAACCAAGCACTCCATTTCAATGACACAATCACAATAAACGTTAGTTCACAATATAATAATATACACCTAATCATTTAATTCACAAACAAATCATATAGCCACGTACCACATTATCACTCAAATTCCATATATACCTATAGTTATCCATTTCATTTATAACTCAAGTTTAGTGCGTTTCGCCAACATTTTACCATTTAAATATTCCAACCATTTAACAACAATAATATTTACCGGCAACCTCAATATTAACCCATACTAGTCAAATAAATTCACATAAACCATTAAATCTTCAAACACGCAAATAACCATGTTTTACCGAGACCAAAAGGCCTCGGCTCGACCCATTCGTGCCAAAAATATGTATGCCGAGACCAAAGGGTCTCGGCTTGGGCTCTCTTGGCTTGGCCGTGCCACGCAAAACGAGCCAAACACCCCTATAGGGTCTCGGCTAGCAATCCCAAGCAAGAAAACATTAAAACCATCCAAGTGTTTCAATCCGGAACCTCTCAAATCAATAAAACTTTAACCAAAACATATACTAAACATCAAAACATCAAAAGAAAGCAAGAAAACATCAAACCCATTAAAATTCGTGGGTTTTCCCACGACTCAAAACCAAATCCGAATCCAAACTCACCAAATTCGATACCAAACTTGTTTACCTCGCGTTTTTATTAACTAAAAATCATTAAAATATGAAAACCCACTAATCTTTTCCACCCAAAGTGAAGAACTCGTTGGGTTTGACTCGTACGAAAGTCAACCCATGCGAAAAACGCATTTTCTTACCTTGTCTCGTGTAGATCTATGAAAATGGAAGCAAGATATGATGATGGTGATGTTATAGGGCGGCGGTGGTAGTAGAATAAAGGGTTTGGGGACGTTTTTGAGGCGCGTGAATGTTACTAGGTGAAAGAGGTGGTGTTTTTGAGTGGTATGGAGGTGGTGGTGGTGTTGTGGTGGCGACGGTGGTGGCGTTTGTGGGGTGGCCGGCGGCTGAGAACAAGAGAGGAGGAGAGAGTGAGTTGTTGGTGATGATAAAATGGGTTTAGGGTTAGGGTTTGTGAGTTTTATTAAATATTAGTTTAGGTATTTGGCAAAAATGGTCCTTCTAGTATTAAATTTTATAAACTAGTGTAAATGAGGACCCAAAACTTTTATTTTTCTTAATCTCTCCCCACTCATTTATTTTCAAAGTTTATAAAACTTCGGTCACCACACGTAACCATTTTACATATTCACCGCTCGTTCAAAAATAAATAATTAACTTCCTCGATTAAATAAAACGTCTCGTTTAACAACCATAACCACTTCAAATCGTTTTGTCACTCACGGCTCAGAAAACTAAATTAATGTTCGAAACAACCGTTACCGTTATTCATCAAATACGCATTTTATTAAAGTTCCTAGTGCCAAGTCAAGTAGTGCTTATAACGAAGTACTTAAATAGCCTAGTTAGTACGTAAGGAAATAAACGTTTTCTCATAAATTCCAAACTTTCTCACGAAATTCCCAAAACTCAATAAATTCATCGATAACTCAACTCTCATGTTTATAAAAATGTAATGCGGTGAATTTGAAAAGTGTCCCGAAATTACCAGTTGTCACAACAATGTTGTAAAGTAGTTCCACATAATTTAAATGCAGAGATAAACTTATTAACAACTTGTACCTACGACATGCAACCCACTACTATCACACACACGACATACACTCAAACAAGAACAAACATATCGACATAACAGACACTCACACAAACACAACTTGTATACTAAATAAGTATCGATCCTTCTTTTATTCCCTAGTTTATCTAGGTTCTTATTCGTATTCTAGATACCACATACACGTTCAAATGACCGGATTCACAACCGTATACCACAACATATTCAAATGCTTCCATCACAGAGATAAGGTCGACATATATGTATTATGGATTCTTGATTTCATGCTACGTATAGATTTAATGCTATATTAATGGGTTGAAAAAAAGTATATGTGTACCGTGATTTTGTCCCACATTTTATCTCTTGCTTCTGAATCAACTTTCTTCCACGATAAAATCCTGACACCTATATGCTCACGAACCAAGTCACCCAAAAAACTTGAAAACAATGCTCTGTTTTTTCCTGTTAACCTATTCAGAGCATCAAAGGTTACACTGAGCTTTATTCCATCGGGTTTTCCATATTCCAGGCGAAACTTAGCTAACCTAGTTATCCCCCTCTTAACAATATTCCTATTTGAATGGTTGTTTTCATCATCCTCACCATCTATAGAATAAACCTCTGATTCATATCCTAAATCTTTATCATTTAAATGATCATTTTCATGATCAGAATGAAACACTTCATCCGGATTATGATCTAGAGTTTCCATGATTCGGCAGAAGTAATGTGTAAAAGAGAATTAGTAAACTTAGTTGGTAAATAATGGTGTAAAAAATAAAGGTTTTGATGTTTTGGTCGAACCAATTTTATGGAGTGAAAATAGGCCTCATGATGTGGCAGTTTTTCAAATAAGGAAACCATAATTTCCTAAGTTTTTTTAAATTTTTGGCTGAAATTTTGGCTCCATATTTGAGAATTAAAAATTTTGGCTCCAAAGTTATAATTAAGAGTATAAAATTTTCATTTTGGCTGCAATTTTAATATTTAAACCTAAATACCTGGAGACACCCATATTACGTCAAACCCGCTGTCCCAAAGACACTGCAGACACACTAAAATCACCACATGTCGCATACAAATGAACAAACAAAAGCAAAAAATTGACTTAAAGCAACTAATTAAGAAACTATAACTCATAAGCAGTCCCAGATTAACAATTAAGCACAAAAAAAAAAGCAAATCCAACCAAGGACTGCTGATACAACAACCAGCCAAACACCCCCTTAAAAGGGCCGTTGTGATTTTAAAACTAAATAATGGTTACACAAGCTGAGATTTTGAACGTTAAATTATCTAGTAACTATATTAAGCACTGAAAAGTATATTTTAACTAAAAATAAGCACTAACAATAAACTTGTTCGGGAACCATACCTGCAAACAACAACATACCCTGTGATATTCTCAAGCAGCTTGTTTCTACCGTTTTATATGTTCAAAATGGAACCCTATACCTGCAAGCACATATAAGAAAACCATAAGAACAAGTAATTATCAACTCAACGTAGGTGTTCGGGATCGATTACAAAAACATAAGAACAAGTAATTACCTGCACGCACATAATACTCTAAAAGCTTTTTCAGCCAAAAGGTGTATATTCAGTGTGTGAGTCTTTTGCCTTGGCTTTTTCAGCCATGGTTAACTATCGGATATTCTTTTTTCTTCAAGAATCATACAACACTAGACTTATGTTTAAATCAGGGCTACAAATTAGCCGATTAAGATTTAAGCTTGACTTTAAGACTCAAGTAGCTTGAATTACCCAGTAAATATCGCTTTGTTTGCAGCCCTAGTTACATGTATATTAGCACTTAAAACTTACATAGGAATCGAAATGCTCAAACAAAATCCAGTTGCATTCTTATATTTTCAACCTTGACTCGTTATTCGTTTCAAGGACGTTTTCATACTCAACCTCAAACACCAAAATCACTAAAGCTTGCCTCAAACGAGCTCGCATCGAGTTTGAGCTCGTATAGCTTGAATACTAACTATTGCTAACATATTCAAACACCACAACAAATTCCAAATTGCAAAACAACATCTAAAATAAACTAAAACAAACTATCAAAGGCATTTCTTTTTAATTTAATTTTCCATTAATATTGATCAATAATTCCATACAGGAAACCATTTCAATTGTTCATACATACAAACCATGGAAATTAAACAAAAGACATAAAACATAAAATATGAGACCAAACAAAAGAAACTTCACATCCCATGGAGACAACCCTTCAACCAGTCATGGCCTCAATCTATTCTTCCTTGGTCTGGACTTCCTCCTCAGCATCACCAATGAGATCATTCAGGCTTTGCAGCTTAGCCCTGGCATTCTCCCTGTCATGCCTAAGATCATGCAGAGTGTCAAAGAGGTCTTCCCCCTCTCCAAGACCTTCCAACTCAATGATTAAAGCATTAAACTGCCCAATCTCATTCTTCAATGTGGTGACCTCTTCACGCATCCTGTTTATAAAGCCACGGAGACTGGAGATTTGCTGACCCTTGAAGAAACTCATGTAACCATCAACAAAGGTCTCCCCGCTAAACTCAACAAGGTCATCAATCACACGCCTAGCAACTTGGTTTGGTTGTGATGGTGCTGCCATTGATAATGAATTTGGGTAAAATAAGGATTGATTTAAATGATTTTAATAATTGATGAAGAAGAGTGGTAGGGATCGTGATGTGGGAAGTAGGGTTTATATAGGGGATTTTTGTGGTGGAGATTAGCGGTGTGAAAGTGGTGTGGTTAATACGCGTTGGAACCATCATGACGAATTGACGATTAAGTTGCAAGCGGCGGTTTCTTTCAGAAAAATGAGGAGAGGGTACTCGGGATGATGAGAACTCATAAATCGTGTGTATGACTAAGTCATAATGTTTAAAAAAGTCAAACTAAGTCCTTATTTTAAACTATCACTATAAATTAGGGTTGTTGATCAGTTCGGTTATTGGTTTTGTTCGTTTAGTTCGGTTTTGTCAAATCGGCTATATTTTTATTCGGGTCATTAAACACAAAAACGTTTAAAAACATACTAAATAAACGAAAATGGACAAAATTGACAAAACCGGACAAAAACGGAGAAAATGGACAGAACTGAACGAGAACGTGTAAGAAAGTAAGAAAAAGTATGAAACGGAGGAAAACGTCTAAAATAGATGAAAAACGGCTATAAACGGACAAAAACGTGTTGAAACGGACTCAAACATGAAATAACGGGCGAGAACGTGTAAACAAGGAAAAACATATGAAAAAGGACATGTAAACCCGGAAGCAAACGTATAAAAACTTACTAAAAAGGACAAAGACGTAAGAAAATGGATGACAACGTATCAAAACATATGAAAAAGGACAAAACCCTATGAGAACGGGAAAAACGTGTATAAACGGACTAAATCATGAAATAACGGGCGAAAACGTGTAAACACTGACGAAAACATGTAAACCCGGAAGAAAACGTATAAAAACTGACTAAAAAGGACAAAGACGTATGAAAACGGATGAAAACGCACAAGGGTCAGGTTACAGTGCCCAACTTATCTTTACACCTACCAAGCCGGTGCAACCCATGCATGACCGGTGATAATGGCTAATTCACATGGTGGGTCATGGATATTAGGTTATAACTGGTCACATACATTAATAGTATATATAATTCACATGGTGGGTAATGGATATTAGGTTATAACTGGGTTACCGTGCCCAACTTATCTATACACCTACCAATTGTCATGTTACGACATGATTCAATCAATAGTATATATAATATTATATTATGAAAAACCCGACCAAAATGTCAATTAGCTCTCTCTCCGATAATGAAAATACCACTTTGGTCAAAGAAAGTCAAAATACAATATTTTCCAGAAATATGAGATACTACCGGGTCGTTTTAACTAAATAAGATGAACATAAATGTACTTACATCGGACGTTCACAAATATAAATGAACGGATGCGACTTTTGTTCATGTTCGTTCACTAAATAAATAAACGAACATAAAACAACTTACCAAACGGTTCATGAAATATTCACTGAACGTTCATTTTGTTTACAGCCCTACTTACGGGATTCTAAAAGGCCGGGAAATACTAATTTGAAATTTAAAGCCTAATTTATGTTTCTTAAGTCATAGATGGCTAAAAATAATTTTAGAAAAAAGAATTTTATTTTTTTTGACTTTTATTTTATTTGTTATGAATTAAAAACAAATTTAAAGTAATTAAATTATTAAAAATATTAAACTGATGAATAAAACATAAGAAAAATTTGCAATAACTACTTAAAGTATTGAAGTTTGAAGGAACAATAAAAGTGAGAAAACAGCTTATATAAATAAGCTGTACTAAGCTTAAAAGGATAAATAAGCTAAAAGGGTAAAAAGTTTGGTTAAATACAATACTATGTAGGAGTATAACCAAAAAAGTCCCAAGGGCAAGTGGTAAGGGTGTGGTGTGTTGAGGCGTTCAAAAGGTTGAGGCTGGTGAGGTCTCGGGTTCGAGCCTATGGTTCCCCTTGATTTCCCAGCTTCCCTTTTATGCTTTTAACAAAACTTTTTGATAAGATATTTCTATTCAACTTTCCCTCCAATATGCTTGTCAAATATTTTAGTTAATTCCCTCCAATATGACATGAGAAATACTCAGTTTAAGATTGAGCATTTGTTTAACAAGATTGCGTAAAACATAATAAATTACAACACATTCAAATGCATAAAACATGTACATTGCATTGCATAATACTAGTGTTAGATTACATTCCATAAGTGACCAAACTAAATAAGATGTCATAACTAACATAAGTAATACTTAATTACATGTTCCTGGCAAAGTACCCCCATCAATGTGTGATTCACAACACACATCCAAAACAAGTTATATACTAAAATGGGGTATGCAAAAATAGATCAAATGTACTTCCAGAACATGAACAACCAAATCCAGAATTAACTTAGCAAAGATGAAAAATGGGATAGACATTGTCTTGAGAATGAGATCCATTGACATCAACATTGAAATGAATAAACTTGAATATGATCAATTTGTCAAAGGCGAAAGAGCATTGTTGGGCAAACCTCCTCCACCCTCCAAACACACTAACAGTTGCTGGCATCTCCGGCTCCTCATCGTGGGACTCCGTCATCATAGTCATGAAACACTCAACACCACGATGTTTCATGATCACCTTACGGTATGAGTGGATAGGATGGTGGAACAGGAATTCTTCCGGGATTTCCTGCAGTTGTTTATAGTAAGTATATATTTTGTTTCAATGACTTAAACAAATGTAAACAATATTTATAAATGCATATATACGTACAAGTTTCTGAAGCAGTTGAATTGCTGAAAATCTTTTATAGAATGAATGCCCTTCACCAAAGTGGTCTTGATGTGAAGGCCATTGGCAAATATGTTTCATTCGATTGTCATCTACAAAGAATTGGTTTTAATTTTTATCAATAAATAAATCACTGACAATAATAATTTGGAGTATGAAAGTATATCATAACTTTTTACCTCTTTCATTAGCTAACAAAGCAGGCTGAACACTTAGCAAATTGGTGGCACCAAGGAAATGCGCATCTGTACTTAGACTACCGTCGCTTTTGAAGCCGGTAAGCAACAAGTCTGTAAAATATTTCCTTGTGAAGATGATTGTCATTCCAGCTTCTAAAACCAACACTTCTTCAATGTTGTTCCAGGCATCCATGTCCAATTCATACACATTCTGGCCGTTGGCTCCTCCCCCTCGAACAAAATTAACATTCACCTCAAACTTGAACCCGTCTCCGTGGATTCTGAGTTGGTGTGCATTACCCATTCCTTCAAGGAATGCAGCAGGTAGTGTCTGTAAATAATTATTAATACTAACCTTATTAGTACATAAAAACTAAACATTCATTGAGTTATGAAATCACACATTTGACGTAATATTAATTAATTATCAATATCTAATACCTGGATCTCATCATAGAAGTAAAAAACACGAGTCTGGAACCTTGAAAACCGACCGGCATACAAGGTCCCACCAAATTCTGTTCCGTCTTGATTGTATCCTGTGACATAGAAGCAGTCGTCGCCTTCCTCAACAAAATGCAAGGTTCTAACATCGCGATTAAGATTTGCCAAAGCAAACGCCCTCCATCTTTCACCGCTTAAAACCATGGGGCCGTCAGTTTCAGTCTGTACTTTCACTCTGAAACGAACCCTATGTGCACTAGTGATGTAGATTTCCCTCCGTCCATTGTAACATGATGCCGCGTACACGTATGGTAGTACCTGAAAGCATTTCAAACTTGTTTTTGACATTTATTAAATGAACGTTTATGGTATATAAATTCATTAAGGCGTATGTGTGCGATTACCTGCGAGTCTGGATACGTGTTTGGGTTCAACCTAACAACAAATTCAGTAGCCATGTTTCTTCACAAAAACAGAGCATATGTTAAGGTAATACATTGTTTATACTATAAAATTCATACACAAATAAAATGGGGTATGCATAAAGAAATAATTATGCCGGGCAACCTATACATTTCCATCCTCACTTGCTAATCAACATTTGCTAATGAAACTCAAATGGATTAACACGCAAATAGTTTAACATTGAACCTTTAAAGTAATTTTATATATACAAACCGAACCCGACCGAAGCCCACTCATTCCTACAGGCAATTACAAACCGAACCCGACCGAAACCAACTCATTCCTAAAGGTAATACATTGTTTATACTTGACAAATATAACTCAAATGCATATCAAAAGTTCTTTACTGAATTATTTGTGAGTCACATAACCAATTTTATACCACAACTTCAACTCATTTAATATGTACAATTATCCCCTAAAGAATCAACAATCTCTCATAAGTTATCTCATAACTAATCAACACAGTTACTATACTTGACAAATATAACTAACATACTCTTAGATTCTAATTATCTAGGCTTTCAACTGTTTTTGATAGACAACCCTACATGCAGGTTCTTATCATTCAAATATTGATGAAAACCATTTCACACAAATGAGTTTAAACTTCAATAACATGAATAAAGTAGTCAATCAGATCAATAGGTATAATGTAAACTCATGGACACATTATTAACAACTTCGGTATATATAAATTACTTCAAACAAGATGCAAAAAAGGGAAATAAAAAAATTTACTTTGATGTTGATCAAAAATCAAAAAAACCCAACCTGTGGTAGTTGAGAGGAGTTGGGGATGACGGTTCCTTTGCCTGTGTGTGTTTTTGTGAATAGTAATGGTGTAGTAACCAAGTGGCCGGATTTTCTTTTTACGTGAGAAAATATTGGGAGATACAATGGCATCATTGCTTCATAGACTATACACGCAAAAAATTTTTGGTCTAAGTGGTAGATGTATTTTGTTAAAAAAAATAATAATAATAAATATTAAAAAAAATAATAATAATAAATATAAAAAAAATATTAATAAATATTTTTTTAATTCAAAATCGGACGTTCACAAACATAAAAGAACGGCCGTGACTTTTGTTCATGTTCGTTAATTTAACTAAACTAACGTAAAATATTGTTCATGTTCGTTCACTTAATTACTAAATAAACGAACATAACGAACCTAAACGAACTTTTACCGAACGGTTCATGAAATGTTCACTGAACATTCAGTTTGTTTACAGCCCTACTTACGGGATTCTAAAATGTCGGGAATACGTATAAAAACTGACTGAAAAGGACAAAGACGATCGAAAACGGACAAAAACGTATCGAAACATATGGAAAAGGACTAAAAGGTGTACAAAAGTAAGATAACGTATGAAAATGGCTGAAAACGTATAGAAACGACTAGAACGGACAATATTCACAAGGCTCGGGTTACCGACTTACAGTGCCCAACTTATCTGACGACACCCTAAAGATAGTATCACACAGTCTTCACCATAGTACATATGACTTACAGTGCCAAACTTATCTAACAAGTCGGTGCAACCCATGCATGCCCGGTGATAATGACTAATTCACACATGGTGGGTCATGGGTATTAGGTTATAACGGGTAACATTCATTAATTGGTATTTGACATCATATGGGCATTGGTTTATAGTTTCTTAGAGTGTCATGTTACGACATGATTCAATTACTATTATATTATGAAAAACGCGACCATAAACAAAATTTTACCAAACGGTTCAAGAAATGATCACTAAACGTTCAGTTTATTTATAGCCCTACTTACGGGATTCTAAAAGGCCGGGGAATATAATATGAAATTTAAATCCTAGAAATGCAAATTTATTTTTCATAAGTCATAAATGACTAAAAATAATTTCATTTTTTTCACTTTTATTTTATTTTTTATGAATTAAAAACTAATTTAAAGTGATTAAATGATTAAAAATATTAGCCTTATGAAGAATACACAAGAAAAAATTTGCAATAAATACTTAAAGTATTGAAGTTTGAAGGATAAATAAAAGTGAGAAAAACAGCTTATTTAAATAAGCTGTAATAAGCTTATGTAAGTAAGGATAAACAAGCTAAAAGGCTAAAAATGTGGTTAAAAGAATTAAAGAAGAAGGGTATAACGAGAAAGTCCCAAGGGCAGGGATGGTGTTGTGGTGTCTGGTTAAGGTTGAGGTGTTGTTGAGGTCAGGGGTTCGAGGCCTAGTTCACCCCTGGCTTCCCTTTTTGCAATTTTTTTTAAACTTGTTTTTAACCTTTGCTACTAGTTGTTAATCGTGGCTAAAGCTATTTTCCCTCCAATATTTTTGTGAAATTTTGTAAAATTTCGTAAAAAATTTGAATGTATTCTCCCCAAAGTTTGCATCAATCACATTCCAAACTAATAAAAAAAAATTAAAACTCCTCCTATCACATCCACAAATCCCTCTCATATCACCACAAATCCGGTCACCACCACAACTCTCCTGTCATAGACCCACCACTCCCGTCACCACTGGTAAGTATTGTTATGTTCCTTTTGTACACATCGTTCTAACAAAATATATAAGTAACCATGTTAAGCCTATTAGGTAATTGGTTATTCCTCCTTGACCCAAACACCCTCTAAGAACTGTTTCATTAGACTTCATGAAAATATTAGCATAATTCAATACCAAATTCCATCTTTTAGAAATCCTCATCATTATTTGGAATGTCTTTTAAATTTTAAGCTCATCAATTGCTTATTCATGGAACAAGAATTTAGCTAGTTAATTGGTAATTCCTCATTGACCCAAACACACCTTTAGGAACTGTTTCATTAGACTTCATTCAATTCTTAGCATAATGCAAAACCACATTTCATCTTTGAGCTCATCAATTGCAGTTTGATGTTGTCTTCTATAATCAATAACTTGGACTTTCTTTTTAACTTGGCTACAGGGACTACATTTATAAACATGGACAAGTCTTGGATGGGAACTAATAGGACCAGCAAATCTTATGTTGATGGAGTAGCAGCGTTTCTTGATTATGCAGTAGACAACTTGCGGAAGATGGGGAACATCGACCCACGAGTTAATAGACGACATCTTTTACTGCTATGTCTGTGTACAAATTGTTTAAACCACATAGAGCATAAAGTGGATGAAGTGCAGTTCCATTTATTCAGCAATGGGATTGATCTAACCTACATAAACTGGACTAAACATGGAGAGAAGGCTGAGCCATCAATAAGTGCCCCAACACCTGTTAACGATACAATAGAGTTTGTTGACGACACGGATTTTGCTTCAGATATTCCAACAGATGGCCCAGCAACAGTAGAAATGGTAAATGCTACAAAAGACAGTTTTGATGAGAAAGACCTTGCCAAGTTTCAAGAACTATTATTAGACGCGGAGAAGCCACTTTACAAAGGATGTCCTGACTTCACAAAGTTGTCCGCAATAGTTAAACTACTCAACTTGAAGGGTAAGTATGGAGCTTCTGATAAGTTCTTTACTGAATTACTAGGATTGATAAAAAAAGATGCTACCTGCTGGTAACGAAATGGTTGAAAAAACTCACCAGGCCAAAAAAACTAATGAGAATGATGGGATCCGGATACAAAAAGATACATGTATGTAGCAACAATTGCATTCTTTACTGGAAGGATAACAAGGAGTTGACTGTTTGTCCAACTTGTGGGGTATCAAGATGGAAGGTGGATAATAAGACACATAAAGTGTACGAAAACATTCCGGCAAAGGTAATGTGGTACTTTCCAATTATACCAAGACTGCAACGACTCTTCAAGTTAGAAAGTATTTCAGAAGATCTAAGATGGCACACAACAAGGAGGATAACAGATGGTGTTTTAACTCACCCCACAGATTCAAAGGCATGGCGTACGATAGATGAAAAATTCCCCAAAATTACTTAAGATCCAAGAAATCTACGGCTAGGAATATCGGCTAATGGGGTTGACGACCACTCAGGAAATAGGCATCACAGTGTATGGCCAGTTTTAACGGTCATATACAACCTTCCTCCATGGTTGTGTATGAAAAGAAAGTTTATTATGCTTTCGGTATTAATATCGGGATACCCGGGAAATGATATTGATGATTTCTTAGAACCGTTGGTTGATGATCTGAAAACCTTATTCGATGATGGGGTTGATACATATGATGCAATAACAAAAGATACCTTTAAGCTACGTGCGGTTGTGTTATGGACAATAAATGATTACCCTGCACTTGGTACATTATATGGCTGCCCGTACAGTGGATTCAAAGGTTGTGTAGTATGTGGGAAAGATACAAATTGTGTTAGACTTTCTGCCTCATCCAAGCAAAGTTATGTTGGTTACAGACGATATCTACCATATGACCATCCATTCAGAAGGCAAAGGAAGGCATTCAATGGACAACCAGAATATCTCCCGGCTCCAAATCCAATGACCGGGGAACAAATATACAACGAGGTACAACATATTGAAAATAAGTGGGGAAAAGGAAAATGGACAACCAATAATGCATCAGAAAACCAAGAAAATACGAGAGGCAGAGGTGGGAAGATTCAAAAGCAGAAAAGAAACACAACGGAAGAAGAGGGTAGTTCAAGCCAATTAAATGGACAAAACGGTGCGTATTGGAAGAAATTCAACATTTGGTATCGAAAACTTAAGTATTGGAGGCATCATTCTGTTCCACATTGTATTGATTTTATGCACGTGGAAAAGAATGTTGCTGAGAGTCTCGTCGGAACTTTGCTACATGTTCTAGGAAAGACGAAAGATGGACTGAATGCTCGATTGGATCTGGCTGAGTTGGGGGTAAAGCAAGAGTTGTTTGCTATGCAAGAACAAGATAAAACAACACTACCTCCAGCATGTTACACATTAACGAATGCTGAAAAAGACATTTTTTGTGAAACGTTACACAACATCAGGGTACCACAAGGTTATTGTTCAAATTTCTCTTCTTTGGTCAACCCAAAGGATAGGAAGCTTATTGGCCTAAAATCGCATGACTATCACATGCTAATGCAAGAGTTTCTGCCCATTGCAATACGATCAATCATGCACCCACCCACACGATATGCTATTATCAGGTTTTGCTTTTTCTTTAAATCGATATGTAGCAAAGAAATAATATTGCAAGAGCTAGATAATATGCAAGCAGAACTGGTAGTGACACTGTGCCTACTCGAGAAGTTCTTTCCCCCATCATTTTTTGATATTATGATACATTTGACTGTGCACCTAACTTGGGAGGTAAAATTATGTGGTCCCATATGCTTTCGGTGGATGTATCCATTCGAAAGATGTATGAAGGTTATTAAAGGACATGTGCGAAATAGAAATAGACCAGAGGGATGCATTGCTGAGGAGACTATTGCGGAAGAAACAATAGAGTTTTTTAGCGAATATCATAAATCCATGAAAACTATTGGTATCCCACCTGATAAACATGAAACTGATGAAAATGAGGAACGAAAGCCATTGTCGGCCGGAAAATCAAGTGAAGTTTCTGCGGAACTCTTTCAGAAAGCACATTTGTATGTCATACAGAATACAGATGAAATTGTAACGTATATCAAGTAAGTGTTAACACATGTCTATTTCGTTACTGAAAATGAACTATCAAATATAATACTCATACACACATATATTGTTTCAGGCGACACAAGCAAGTTTTGAAAACAGAAAACCCTGGTAAACGAATAGCATTTCTAGAGAATGAGCACAGTAAATCTTTTGCTATGTGGTTACGCAAAGAGGTAACTAATCTTATGCTAAGTATGTAGGATGGACTGTTTGGTTTAGTAGCTTCAGGGCTTGGTTTTATTTGCTAATATATACTTGTACTGAAATTCAGGTTGAGAGAGAGAGTTACAAATCGACAAAGAAAGTGTATCAGAAACTGTAAGGTGGATATCATATGAACTACGAGCCACCGTAGTAAAATACGATGCATATAACATCAATGGGTATACGTTTCGTACGAAATGCCATGAAGGCAAAGTTTACCAGAATAGTGGGGTTAGTGTTGAGGCATTAGATCTGCACATATCTAAAGAAGTTGCAACCACAAGACAAGCATTTTATTATGGGGTTGTACAAGAAATATGGGAACTATATTACCGTTACAGGCAAATTCCTCTTTTCAAATGTGATTGGGTTAATCACAGAGCTGGTGGTGTTAAACGCGATACTGCTCTTTGGTATACATTGGTTGACCTGAAAAATTTAGGTCACAAGGTTGATCCGTTCATATTAGCCTCACAAGCGTGACAAGTGTTTTATGCTAAAGACCAGATAGATAAAAAGTTGTCTATTGTCTTTAAGACACCTCCCAAGAATTACAAAGATAAGTATGACGAAGTCGATGAGGAATTTAGTACCGTCATTCACCAGCACAATGATAACATATTGCCTCGTGTGGATCGACGAGACTTGGGTAATGAATCACGAAATGACTACAATCGAACCGACTGTGGAGGTGTTGTTATACGAAAATCCAAGTGAACCATGTTATAATAAGAGCTTGGGAATTGTCCAATGTTTTTAGGTGTTTGTGTTATGTTAGGGATGTTGTTTCATGTAACCTAGCTTCTTTCAGTTTTGTTTGGTTGTTAGTGAACCATGTTATGTAACCTAGCTTCTTTCAGTTTTGTTTGGTTGTTGTTTCATGTAACATTGAGTTTATGCCTAACTTTCTTAATAAATTTACCTTTAATAAAACAAAAGATGATTGAGTGTTATTTATGAGTATTTTGTGTGACTATTGTTCATCCAATGGCCACATTAATTTTATGTTTGTGTGGCCTTTTGTAATATTTAGTCACATACAACTATGAATAAAGTGACCAAAATTGTGACCATATGGTGTTTAAAGTGAAGGAATGTGTATCTTGTGTGGCTATTGATCATCCAATGGCCACATAAATTCTGTTTTTGTGTGGCCTTTGGTAACATTTAGTCACACAAAACATGTTTTTGGGGGTGTAGTTAGTCACATACAACCTAGCATAAAGTGACCAAAATTGTGAATAAGTGTGACCATATGGTGTTTAAAGTGAAGGAATGTGTCTCTTGTGTGGCTATTGATCATCCAACGGCCACATGAATTTTGTTATTGTGTGGCCTTTGGTAACATTTAGTCACACAAAGCATGTTTTTAGGGGTGTAGTTAGTCACATACAACCTAGCATAAAGTGACCAAAAGTGTGAATAAGTGTGACAATGTTTAAAGTGAAGGAATGTGTATCTTGTGTGGCTATTGATCATCCAATGGCCACATGAATTTTGTTATTGTGTGGCCTTTGGTAACATTTAGTCACACAAAGCATGTTTTTGGGGGTGTTGTTAGTCACATACAACCTAGCATAAAGTGACCAAAAGTGTGAATAAGTGTGACCATATGATGTTTAAACTGAAGGAATGTGTATCTTGTGTGACTATTGATCATCCAATGGCCACATGAATTTTGTTTTTGTGTGGCCTTTGGTAATATTTAGTCACACAAAGCATGTTTTTGGGGGTGTAGTTAGTCACATACAACCTAGCATAAAGTGACCAAAAGTGTGAATAAGTGTGACCATATGATGTTTAAAGTGAAGGAATGTGTATCTTGTGTGGCTATTGATCATCCAATGGCCACATGTACTTTGTTTTTGTGTGGCCTTTGTTAACATTTAGTCACACAATGCATGCTTTTGGGTTGTAGTTAGTCACAAAGCATGAAATGTGTATTAAGTTACGTGACCATATGTACTTGATTTTGGCTACACTTAAATAATGTGTGACAAACATTTAGTGTGACCATATATGACATTTGGTCATACTATTTGAAGTAAATGTGACTATGTAAATAAGCTTTTGGCAAGCTAACACAAACTAAACTTTAAAGACACATATTAACTTACGTGACCCTATGTATTGGATTTTGGCTACACTTAACCAATGTGTGACAAAACGTTTAGTGTGACCATATATGGCATTTGGTCACAGTGTTCAAGTGTGTGACATATATTTGTCACTCTTTATATGTATATTGTGACTAATGTTTCAACCTTACTTACGTGACCATATGTATTTGTCACGCGATCCAATTTGATATGTGGCTAAATAATTAGCAAAACATATCAGTCACCCTAAAATAATGTGTAACAAACTTGACTGTATGATTTAGACACACAAAAAATTACGTCATGTGACTAAGGCATCAAGGTTACTTGTATTTGTCACACGTTCCAAATTCATATGTAGCTAAATGATCTGAAACAAAACTACCAGATACCTTTGGCCACATAACGATCGATTGTGTGGCAATAGAGTCCTTATGGTCACACAATCAAAACGTTCATGTGTGACTAATTAGTAAATGCTGTCAATTTTCGTACCTTCAGCCACACAAATATGTCAATGTGTGGCTGTTCAATTTCGACCATGTGTGACCAAATCCACATTTTGTACTAGTGNACGATAATCCAATTAATTGAACCATGTTGTAATAAGAGCCTGGGAATTGTCCAATGTTATGTTAGGGATGTTGTTTCATGCAACCTAGCTTCTTTCAGTTTTGTTTGGTTGTTAGTGAACCATGTTATGTAACCTAGCTTCTTTCAGTTTTGTTTGGTTGTTGTTTCATGTAACTATGAGTTTAAGGCTAACTTTCTGTTGGGTTTAAAGTTGACTCTACTTCTGTGTACAACTCTACTGCTAAGACAGACAAGTCTGCTGCTATGCGTATAATCTCTACTGCTGAGACTCTACTGCTGAGACTCTACTTCTGGGATCAACACTTTCTTAATAAATTTACCTTTAATACAACAAAAGATGTTTGAGTGTTATTTATGAGTATTTTATGTGACTATTATCCATCCAATGGCAACATCAATTTTATGTTTGTGTGGCCATTTGTAATATTTAGTCACATACAACTAACAATAAAGTGACCAAAATTGTGACCATATGATGTTTAAAGTGAAGGAATTAATGTGTGTCTTGTGTGGCTATTGATCATACAATGGCCACATGAATTTTATTTTTGTGTGGCTTTTGTTAGCATTTAGTCACACAAATCATGTTACTTTTTGGAATTTAGTCACATACAATTAGGCATAAAGTGGCCAAAAGTGTGAATATGTGTGACCATATGGTGTTTAAAGTGAAGAAATGTGTGATTTGTGTGACTATTGATCATCCAATGGCCACATGAATTGTATGTTTGTGTGGCCTTTGGTAACATTTAGTCACACAAAGCATGTTTTTGGGGGTGTTGTTAGTCACATACAACCTAGCATAAAGTGACCAAAAGTGTGAATAAGTGTGACCATATGATGTTCAAAGTGAAGGAATATGTATCTTGTGTGACTATTGATCATTCAATGGCCACATGAATTGTGATTTTGTGTGGCCTTTGGTAACATTTAGTCACACAAAGCATGTTTTTGGGGGTGTTGTTAGTCACATACAACCTAGCATAAAGTGACCAAAAGTGTGAATAAGTGTGACCATATGATGTTCAAAGTGAAGGAATGTGTATTTTGTGTGACTATTGATCATCCAATGGCCACATGAATTGTGTTTTTGTGTGGCCTTTGTTAACATTTAGTCACACAAACCATGATTTTCTGGGTGTTGTTAGTCACATACAACATATAATAAAGTGACCAAAAGTGTGAATAAGTGTGACCATATGATGTTCAAAGTGAAGGAATGTGTGATTTGTGTGACTATTGATCATCCAATGGCCACATGAATTGTGTTTTTGTGTGGCCTTTGTTAACATTTAGTCACACAAACCATGATTTTCTGGGTGTTGTTAGTCACATACAACATATAATAAAGTGACCAAAAGTGTGAATAAGTGTGACCATATGATGTTCAAAGTGAAGGAATGTGTGATTTGTGTGACTATTGATCATCCAATGGCCACATGAATTGTGGTTTTGTGTGGCCTTTGCTAACATTTAGTCACACAAAGCATGTTTTTGGGGGTGTTGTTAGTCACATACAACCTAGCAAAAAGTGACCAAAAGTTTGAATAAGTGTGACCATATGATGTTCAAAGTGAAGGAATGTGTGATTTGTGTGACTATTGATCATCCAATGGCCACATGAATTGTGGTTTTGTGTGGCCTTTGCTAACATTTAGTCACACAAAGCATGTTTTTGGGGGTGTTGTTAGTCACATACAACCTAGCAAAAAGTGACCAAAAGTTTGAATAAGTGTGACCATATGATGTTCATAGTGAAGGAATGTGTGATTTGTGTGACTATTGATCATCCAATGGCCACATGAATTGTGTTTTTGTGTCGCCTTTGGTAACATTTAGTCACACAAAGCATGTTTTTGGGGGTGTTGTTAGTCACATACAACTTAGCAAAAAGTGACCATAAGTGTGAATAAGTGTGACCATATGATGTTTAAAGTGAAGGTATGTGTATCTTGTGTGGCTATTGATCATCCAATGGCCACATGAAATTTGTTTTTGTGTGGCCTTTTGTTAACATTTAGTCACACAAAGCATGCTTTGTGGATGTAGTTAGTAACAAAGCATGAAATGTTTATTAAGTTACGTGACCATATGTGCTTCATTTTGGCTACACTTAAATAATGTGTGACAAACGTTTAGTGTGACCATATATGACATTTGGTCATACTATTTCAAGTAAATGTGACTATGTAAATAAGCTTTTGGCAAGCTAACACAAACTAAACTTTAAACACACATATTAAATTACGTGACCATATGTATTGGATTTTGGCTACACTTAACCAATGTGTGACAAAACGTTTACTGTGACCATATATGGCATTCGGTCACAGTGTTCAAGTGTGTGACATATATTTGTCACTCTTTATATGTATATTGTGACTAATGTTTCAACCTTACTTACGTGACCATATGTATTTGTCACGCTATCCAATTTGATATGTGGCTAAACAATTAGCAAAACATATAAGTCACACTTAAATAATGTGTAACAAACTTGACTTTATGAATTAGACACACAAAAACTTACTTCATGTGACTAATAGAGTACTAATGGTCACGTACAAAATTCAGGAGTGGCTAAATGATCCGAAACGCAACTACCAGATACCTTTGGCCACAAACTGATCGATTGTGTGGCAATAGAGGTCTTATGGTCACACATTCGAAATGCTCATGTGTGACTAATTCGTAAATGCTGTCAATTTACATACCTTCAGCCACACAAATATGTCAATGTGTGGCCGTTCCATTTCGACCATGTGTGACCAAATGTAGTTTTTGTACT